>JASAND010000224.1:0-60879 GCA_030248195.1 Trissonchulus latispiculum | reverse complement strand
GCTTATTTTAACACTGTCTCCAGCCACTTTTCACACATATTATAGGGGTCGCTGCCGCGACCCCTATGATACAGCTTTTTGTTCGTTTAAGGTGCTGGTTCGGGTTCGTGTATTTTTGGGGTTTAAAAGCGCAACAGTCGTTGAAATTCATACAAATTGGCTACAACTGCATCATTTGCGTAGTCTAGAAAACATTTTAGAAAAGTCGCGGCTTTAAAATTTGAGTTTTGGAGAAATTAGCTTTACGTCGCCACAACTTACACTGTGGCCAACCTACACAGATAAACTTAAAGTCATTCGAATCCTCTCACCAGGACCTATATACAATTTTGATCTTTAAAGTATTCTTCGATTCCGAACAGTTGAGTTGAATATTGCAAGATTTCGTCAGCTTCAACAAAGAAAGAAGAAAGAAAGATTTACTCCGAAGAAATTCAACAAGGACGGTATATCGATTTACTCAAGTATAAGCTTAATTATCCAGAGCTTGTCCGTCGGTCAATGACATGCTAAGCCCAAAGGAGAGCTCTCTGCGGCATCACTGTCTACGCACAGAAACAAAACTGTGTAATTTTGAAAATTGCAACCAATTGTTTTGAGCACAGATTTCTCATAATTCATTTAAGCTATTAAAAAGCAGCTTTAAACACGCATTTTTAGACAATTGCCGAGGGCTATATATTTTTCATGGTTTCGCGCCCTCTTCAGGGCGCCCCTCCCACTTTTTGCGTTTCCCCCCCACTCAACCTCTTCACCCCCTAATCGGTCCCACCTCCACTTTTTTGGCCCCCCCCCCCACTCACTATAAGGTGCCCAGAAAATGCCAAATTTTGAGGTTTTTTGTCAAAATTTTCAAAACTTTTCGTCAAAAATTGTCTATTTTGGTACCCACTCAATTTTTGAGCACTTTTTAGCTTTGTCGTAGCAGCATATAGGGTTGGTTTTTTCCGGAAAAAACCTTTTTTCCGGTTTTTTTCCGGTCACTCCAAAATTACACAATGTGCTAAAAGTTTTGTTATTTCATGTTTTTGCATGCAGAGAAGCAGTCTTCACAATATTTAGAAGCCCCACAGGGGTAATGCAATTACACAAGCGCTTAGAAAGGTTCCAGTATTAATTACAGGAATCAAAAATTTTCAGCGGGTGACGCTGTAAACCAAAGGACAGGTGACTTCTGTATATCTTGGCGGTTCTACGAAACCTAGTTTGTGGTTTTCGTAGGTAACGGGCTTCGTAAAGTAAACAATTAAAGACATTTTAACAGTTTTAGTTGAACACTCCACTGTTAGGTATGGACTTATTAACTTTACCTGAGTTACGCATTCATTTTCACATTCCAAGGCAAAAAATATTAAATCCCAAAATTAGTTCAAAATCATGAATATCGTATTCTTACCTTATTAAACACTGTTTTTGATGGTTTCTTAATGTTCTGATGTCATAAATTAACTTTCAGAACATGTCCCGAATATTTTTCCATTTTTTCCGATGCGTCGAAAAAACCCAAATACAATTTCGTCAGATTTAACATACCCCCACTTACTATGACCTACGGAATAGGTTGTATGTAAATAGTGTGAAATCGCTGGAAAAGCTCAGAAAACATGATATTTCATTGTAAAAGTCGCTAAAATAACGTTAGGAATATTTTTACATTTTTTTGCCACCCCATAGGAAAAAATGGAAAAAAACGGAAAAAACCTTTTTTCCAGTCCTTTTTTTCCGCGCCCATCCCTCGCAGCATATGTAGGAAACAGGTTATATTTGCTGTAGTTTTGAAATTTTTAGACAATTTTATTCCCCCTTCTGGACCCCCCCTGTTTTCGCTTAAAATAAACCCAGCAAAGTATGGCTGGATAGCTTAGATTTGGGACGTGCCTATGCATCTGTGTACGTATACCTATTCTGGCGGCAGGCGGATAAGTCCATACAGAGAGCGATCAATTCACAATCCAGCACACGCCTTCGCCACTGGGATTCCAAAGTAGCACGGATTATATAGTGCATCAGGTCCAGCGAGTCGGCAGCATAATTTAAGGTCAGTGAATTGTTCTCCGACATGACCAATGACTGACCAAGATCACCAGCCACAGTCTGGCTTATCCCTAATGGGGGGGCCGTCCCCTATTCGGCGCCCAAACGAGGAGCCCCTCATAAATTCCTACCTCCCCCCATAACCCCAAAAATTACAAAATTTTGCCATTTTACACTAAAATTTCAAAACTCTTTTTCGGCATCGCCGGATTTTTGACTAAATTTTCGCTATTTTACCTTAATCATGAGGGTGCGCGGAGCGCCCCTCATAATATGAGCTATAAAGGCACTTCGCGGATTTGGGAAACTGTTAATTAGCCAAAACTAATTAACGGTAAGGAGTTGAGAGCTAACGTTTACATTTTTGAAATCTCCAGGCCAAGAGCTTTCGAATGATACCAAAGTTGCCCGGAAAAAATGAACTTTGAAAAAATCGACTTTTTGATACAAGTTGTTTTGCCAGCAGCCAGCATCTAAATCGGTAAAGGACAAGCTGTAACTGGCTAATATGAGCCGCTACGTTTCTCTTGGGCTCATATTGACGCGAGGATACTAAGTTGAGTTAACTCTTTTGCACTTTTCAAATTCGCATATATATACGTACGTATGCATAATTGTCCTGACATACGTGTGCTCTTGATACAATAAGTAAAGTCAATCGTACGACACCGTGGATAAGCACACATCAAATTTTTACAGATGAGTTGTGTATTTTGTTGTATAAATGCTATGTACAGTGAGCCGATAGTGAAGACTATACCGGTTTACAGGAGCTTTATGCATTTGTTTCTAGTATTTCAGTGTTTCAAAACTGGTATATGCCAAATATATTCCACCTAATACAACTTTAGCAAGGGGAGAACTTTAGCTGTATAAAGTGTTCAGATACCTTAAATTCGGTGTTTGAGCTAGCAAAATTAGATTCAGTCAGGACATCTGTAACCAAACATTACATGAAGCTATTGATATTACGCAAATCGATGAGGATTTGTTCAGAGACTTGTGAATAAAAGTAAAGAGTCTGTAGGCAAAATGGTAAGATGTCGTCGTGATGTTAAGCCGTTGAAACCACGGCAGCGAGCGTCAATATGAGCCCAAGAGAAACGTAGCGGGCTCATATTAGCCAGTTACAGCTTGTCCTTTACCGATTTAGATGCTGGCTCATATTAGACGTTTTAAATCTTGTCCTTGACACATTTAAATGTTGACCCTCATAGCTCATATTGCATTTTACATGCGACTGCAAGGAGCATTTTTCCTACTTGTTTAATAATAATTTAATCCTGCTATATATAACGTCATACACAAACTTTGTTAGTTATTTGAGGTGCCAGTGCACACGCAAATTTCAATTCAACGCACAAGCCCCTTCAAAATCTAAAAGCAGAAATTTGTGAAATTTTTTGAAACTTTTTTCAAAAGTTACACTAAAATTGCCCGATGTTTTGCCAGTCGAGTGGCGGTGGCGGGGATCTCCCCAAAATCTTTGGGGTGGTTTGGACAAATGGCTGCAAGGTTACCCCAAGAAGGTGTAAGCGGGGGTTGGGGGCTAGTCCCCCCAGACATTTTTTCAACCACCCCCACTGGCTTATTTTAAGGCCAAAATTTAAGGGGGGGGGGGGGCTCGAAGTTGCCCCCCATGGCTCACCAAAAATGGGGGGGCATATTTTTGGAAAAATTTTGATAATTTTTTTACGTTTTTTGTGCAAAAAATGCCAAAAATCGCAAATTGGTACTCATTTTGGCGTGCGCAACACGCATTATGATGGTATTATGCACCTATTCGAAGGAAAATTTTTTGAAAAATGGGCGCTTTACACGTGTTACGAAAAAAATTACTGGGGGAGTCCACAATTCGGGGGGCATTCCCCCCACTCTCCCCCTTGGCTACGCGCCTGTTGCTAACTGCATCATGGATTTCTGACTCAATTTTGACCTGATTTTGGACTTGGAAACAATCGATCTATCAATCTATCAATCAAAATCCGAATCGATCAATCAAAATCGTTCAAACAATTTTCTGTCACGAATTTTTGCGAATTCCCCCCTCCCGAAATTGTGTTGCCCCCCAGGAATTTTTTCCTGCCATGTGTAAAACGCCCATGTTTCAAAAAATTTTCGCGCCTTCGGCGCGTATTGATTTGAAAATCATAATATGGGTTTGGAACGCCAAAAATGAGTGCTAAATACCCTATTGGATGTGGTTCGCCCAGTTTATGTATAATTTGCGTGCATGAAAACGCATATATACAATTGAACCTCATTCCGCTTCTTTAATTCAAAGATGCTTTGAAAAAATTCCTCAGACGTTACAAATTTGAAATATTTTTCAACTTCTGGGGGGCTGCGCCCCCCAGACCCCCCACCAAATTTTGGCATTCCCCCCCCGAAAATTTTTTCTGGCTACGCTAGTGCCCTCGCCCAACTTTCGGCTACATACGTCACCCACCCCCCGAACCCCCCCCTGGCGATTTTTTGACCCAAAATGTTATATATATAGGGGGTTATTATAGGGATTTTTTTCTGGGGGGCTCTTTGGGGCCCCTCGGGGGGCGAGTCATTTTTTGGGGGGCGAAAATTTTTCAAAATTTTTCTAAAAACATGCTAAAAATTGCGCTATTTTTATAGCAATTGCCAAAAATAAGCGGATTTAGTGCTTAAATAGGCAAAAATCTACTAAAAATCTCCGGCGAAGCCGGAAAATTCCTGAAAGTTTACCCTTCTGAGCGAGCGATTTTTTCAGGGCAAAAGTTGGTACCAAAAGGGCACCCACTTTTCTTGGGGGGCGATTTTGGGGTGGGGGGAAGGGTGTTTCGGGGGGGGCCCCCCACCTCCCCCCCCCCCCAGTAGAATAAGCCCAGTATATAGCTAAATTTGGCCAAAAAGTGGTCATTGTTTGGAAAATTTTTCTAAAATTTTGACTTAAAAAATTGCTTTAAAACGGTGCAAAAACGCCTAAAATGTTAAAAACAGGCCTTATTTTGAAGGAAGAAGGGCTAAATACCGAAAATTTTGCATTTTTTGAAATTTTTGAGGTTCGAATTTTTGGAGGGGGGCGGGGGCATATATAGGTGTAATTGGGGGGGTTTGGGGGGTAACCCCCCCAGCCATTTTTTCAAACCCCCCAAGAAATTTTTGCCCCAACTAGCGCGAAAGGCGCGAAAATTGGCCAAAAATTGGGTATTTTTAGGGTAAATTTTGCAACATTTTTCAAAAGGGTCCAAATTGTTGGCTTAAAGTGTTTATTATCGCGAGAAATACACGTTTATAACGGCTATATGGCCTTCTTGACCATAGGTGTAATCGGCGGGAGGTTCGGGGGCGAGGTAGCCCCCCAGCCATTTTTACAAACCACCCCCAAAAATTTTAGGGGCCCCCGGCCCCCCCCAACTGGGGGGCGGGGGGGTAGTCGCGCCGAAGGCGCGAAAAATTGGCCAAAAATCGGGTATTTTTAGGGTAAATTTTGCAAAATTTTTCAAAAATGTCTAAATTTTTGGCTTAAAGTGTTCTGTATAACTGCGTGAAATTAGAGATGCACCGCGGCCGCCACAACCGGGGCCGGGGCCTAGAAATTGGGGGTCCAAATCGAAAATTTCCAAAAATTTTCTTGAAATTTAAATTTTGCAAAAATGTGTGACATACAAACGTTACTATATATATATATATATAGCGCGGCGGGAAAAGAAAACCCATTCTGCAATGCGGGAAAAGAAAACCCATCGGCAGTGTGAGACAGCCATATGAGCTAGATCAGATTTTGATAGTCTATCTTAAAGAGCGTCCAAAACTACCCTAGGGGGCGTATTATTGTAGTCTCCGGTACTTCCCAGCAAATTTTGTGGGACTTTAAAAATTTTGAAATCTTTGGTCCCAACATGGGGGTCAGACATGGTCAACTTTGGTGTGTCACCCTGAACTACTGGAAAAACCTAGGGCAAAATAGATTATAGTTTTACAGAGGATATGTCTTAAACTTTATGTCGGCATATGCTTTTTGGTTCTAGTGCCGTAGTGCGACCTGGGGGTTACCATCATTCGGCGGGAAAAGAAAACCCACATGCGGGAAAAGAAAACCCAATTTTCAAAATGGAATATTTTTCAAATCGTTAGCAACAAAGGTCATATTAACACTTAAATTTGTTTAATAGAGCCTCTGGAAATTGGTGGAGGCTCTACCTGCCATCGTTCCGTTATGTGTAGCCCAGATGATCAAATTGTGTGGCATGGTGCCATTTCAAGCCAAATTTGCAATTTTGACCAAATTTTGATTATTTTTTACGTTAAAATGGTCTAGTTTGGCTCAAAATACAATAAAAACTTGTTTTCTATATTACAGAATGCTCAAGCTGCAGAAAATAAGCAAATCTAAAAAAATTCCAAAATTTGCCTATCTTTACGTGTTAAACATACAAAATTTTTAAATATTAATATGGTTTAGATTTTCGCACAAATTTTGATATTTTTCAATGCAGACGTACTAAAAAACCCGCTCTTTCGAATGGTGCGGTCAAAATAGTTCTGGCACCCTTCTAGCAAAAAATTCAGAATGGGTTTTCTTTTCCCGCATATGGGTTTTCTTTTCCCGCATTGGGTTTTCTTTTCCCATCTGTTTCGTCGAAAATTTCCCACGAACGGTACGTGCTAGAGAGATGTTTTATGACTCATTTTGAGGCTCTTCGCAAGGCCTCATGGTAGTTATCGTTAGATTTTCGATTTGTAGCTTAATAAAAAAGTTACAGCGAAAATTCGAAAATTTGGGTTTTTATTTCCCGCCGCGCTATAGTTGTTTTCATTCATATCAGCGCGAAAACAAACGATTTGTAACAGTTTTTGACTTTCTTTTTGACTTTCGAAAATTCAAAATGTTGGTCGAAAAATGTCAAAACTTTACAAAATTTTGCTAATTTTTAGCCCCGGTAGGTATAGCGCGGCGGGAAAAAAACCCAATCCGATATGCGGGAAAAAACCCATCGCCAGTGTGAGTCACCCATATGAGCTAGATCGGATTTTAATAGCCTATCTTAAAGAGCGTCCAAAACTACCCTAGAGGGTGTATTATTGTAGTTCCCCCTGCCTCACACCAAATTTTTTGGGACTTTGAAATTTTTGGAATTTTTGGTCCCAACATAGGGGTCAGGCAGGGTCAACTTTGGGGGGTCACCCTGAACTACTGGAAAGACTTAGCCCAAAACTTATAGTTTATAGTTAGTTAGTTAGGATTATAGTTTCACAGAGGATATGTCTCGAACTTCACGATGGTGTATGCAATTTGGCTCTAATACCTGTGGTGCGACCTGGGGGTGACCTAGACTCGGCGGGAAAAAAACCCATGTGCGGGAAAAAAACCCAAATTTCAAAATGAAATTTTTTTCTAACCATTAGCAGCAAAGGAAAACTTCATGCATTTCCTAGCTCAGTAGAGCCTCCTGATTAATTTGGTATAGATTTTACCTAGGTTCGACCTTCTATGTGAGGTCCAGGTGGCCAAAATCTGAGATGGTGCCATTTCAAGCCAAATTTTCAAATTTCGCCAAAAACCGCTAATTTTTCAATAAAATAGGTCGGGTTTGGCTTTAAATGCAATAAAAAGGCGTTTTCTATGTGATAGGATGCTTAAACTGCAGAAATTAAGCAAATTTCAAAAATTTCCAAAATTTGCCTATGTTTACGTGTTAAACATACGAAATTTTGAAAAGTCGATTTTACATGATTTTTTGCAAAAATATTGGTATTTTATGATTCAGATGTACTAAAAATGACCCGCTCTTTCGAATGGTATAGTCAAAACCGTTCTGGCGTGCTTGCAGCAAAAAATTCGGCTGGGTTTTTTTCCCGCCCATGGGTTTTTTTCCCGCATTGGGTTTTTTTCCCATCGGTTTGGTCGAAAATTTCTCACCAACCGTAAGTGATAGAGAGACGTTTTATGGCTCATTTTGAAGCTCTTCGCAAGGCCTCATGGTAATTATCGTTAGATTTTCGATTTGTCGCTTAATAAAAAAGTTACAGCCAAAATTCGAAAATTTGGGTTTTTTCCCCGCCGCGCTATACCGGGGCCTGACCACCGGGGCCTGACTACATAGGTGTAATTGGGGGGAGGTTTGGGGGGGGGGGGTAACCCCCCCCCCAGCCATTTTTCCAAACCACCCCAAAAACTTTTTGGGGGCCCCGGCCCCCCCAACGGGGGGGGGGGGGGTAGTCGCGCCGCAGGCGCGAAAACTTGGCCAAAGATCGGGTATTTTTAGGGTAAATTTTGCAAAATTTTCAAAAATGTCCAGGTTTTTGGCTTAAGGTGTTTATTATTGCATGAAATACACATTTTCAACATTTTTATGGACTTTCTGACACAATATTGACCCTATTTTGGAGTTAGAAACATGTTGGCAATCACGTTTTCGAGTTTAAAAACACTGTCTAATGTTAAAATTACTTAATGATTTCATCTTTTCGGCATTAGCAATGGCTGAAAATGCGATTTTTGGCATAAAAATAGAAACATTTTTAGGGGAGGTTTGGGGGGAGTCTTGGGGGGTTTGGGGGAGGTCTAAAAAGGGGGCCCGCCCCCAAAATTTGGGGGGAGGGGGCCTCCCCAACCCAAATCCCGTTACACCTATGCCTGACTACCGGGGCCGGGGCCGGGGCCAGGCCCCGGTGCATCCCTACGTGAAATACACGTTTTCAAAAGTTTTATGGACTTTCTGACTCAATATTGACCCTATTTTGGAGTTAGAAACATGCTGGCAATCAAGTTTTCGAGTTTAAAGGCCCTGTCTAATGTTAAAATTAGTTAATGGTTGGATGTTTTTTGGCATTAGCAATGGCTGAAATTGCTATTTTTGGCATAAAAATTGAAAAAAATTTTTGGGGGAGGTTTGGGGGGGGGGTGTCTTGGGCTTGGGGGGGGGTTTGGGGGAGTTTTAAAAAGGGGGCCCGCCCCCAAAATTTGGTGGGAGGGAACCCTCGCCTCCCCCAATCCAAATCCCCGTTACACCTATGTTCTTGACTCAATATTGTCCTTATTCTGGACTCAGAAACATGTTGGCAATCAAGTTTTCGAGTTTAAAAACACTATGTAATGTTAAAAATACTTAATGATTTCATGTTTTCGGCATAAAAATAGAAAACTTTTTTGGGGGAGGTTTGGGGGGGGGGGGTCGTGGACTCGTGGCGGGTTTGCGTTGGGGGCATAGGTGTAACGGGGACAGTGGCGTAGCCAGAAAAAAATTTCGGGGGGGGGGGGGCACATCCAAAATGTTTTAACATTTACCCAGGTTTTTCAAAATCGTTATTTGCTTGTATCAGACTATTTTCGGATAACATAAACTAAGGTTATGACAACTGAGCTTTCTAATTTTCGGAGGTACAATGCATACATGTACATAAATACAGCAGCTAAACGGGGGGTCTGGGGGGCGGAGCCCCCCAGAAGCTGGAGAATTTTTGAAAAATTGTAATAAAAGTCATAATGAAAACATTTAAAAGGATTATATAGACATTCAAATCGCATATATAAACAAGGATAGTGCTATTTCAAATTCCTGTAAAATTCTCCTACTGAAACTATATATGTCTTGTTTTCTCATTTTTAGACAACAATTTCTACAAACTTGTTAGATTATAAGTGCAAAAGGTTAGATCTTTAGATAAAAAAGGCGGGGGTCTGGGGGCGGCAGCCCCCAGTTAAAAGACAGACCTTTTTAGAATATGGCATAAATGAAACCTATTTTTAGAGCACATTTTGCTAAAATTTTGGAAAATTTAACCGTGTAATTTGATGTGCAAATTAGATTTTTCTGAGTCGATTAATAAAATTCGCGCCTACGGCGCGAAAATTTTGTAAAATTTTCCCCGACACGGAAAATTTCCCGGGGGGCAAATGAGTTTCGGGGGGGGATTTCCCCCCCCCCCTGGCCCCCCCCCTGCCTACGCCCCTGAACGGGGATTCGGGTTGGGGGGGCAATAATAAACACTTTAAGCCAGAAATTTGGACTTTTTTGAAAAATTTTGCAGAATTCACCCTAAAAATACCCAATTTTTGGCCAATTATTCGCGCCTGTGGCGCGACTACCCCCCCCCCCCAGTTGGGGGGGGCGGGGGCCCCCAAAAATTTTTGGGGGGGGTTGTAAAAATGGCTGGGGGGGTTACCCCCCCCCCCCAAACCCCCCCGCCCCTCCAATCATAGGTGTGTTGGGGGGGGGGGGGGGACCCCTCCCCCCAAATGGAGGGGTCGCAGACCCTCCCCCCTAAAAAATTTTTTCTACCCCTCCCCCCAAATCGGCCTTCGGCCGACCCCCCCCCCCAAAAATTTTCAACCCCATACCTAAATGTTTGCAAATTTTTTGCAAAAATTCGAAAATTTTCAAAAAATTAGCGAAAAATTGCTAAAATTTGCCTTATTATCTTAAAAATACCTAAAAATAGCTGAAAATTGAGAAAAATTCGCAGTTTTTTAACGGAAAACCGATTTTTTTGCCGACCCCCCCCTCGAAATTTTTTCTTACCCCTCCCCCAAAATCGACTCTTTCTCGACCCCCCCTCCCTCTTTTTTGCCAAACCCCCCACCCTACTTTTTTTCAAACCCCCCCCCCCCACCCCCACTTTTTTCGCCAGCCACACCTATGCCTCCAATTACACCGGGGGGTCTAAAAAGGGGGCTCCCCATGGTTGGGGGGTAGCCCCATCACATTTCTTGGACCAACCTTCCAAGATTTACCTCCCAGACCCAAAGTTCCAGGGAAACTATGATGATGTCAGTGTGTTCTAATTTTTGGAGTTTTTGATTGCACCTGAAAGAAAGCCAGTATATCCAAACTGCAACAAATAGCTTTTGCTTAGCTATGGTAATATTAATATGAACGTACAAATTATTTCATATCAATTTACAAACTGCGAATGAATTATGATATACAAATACCAATTATGTAAGTATTTAATGCAATGTAATAAACTATGTAATTACAATTAAGTAGTATAATATTACTGAAATCTAAATTTTCCTGACGCATTTTAAACTAAGCAATTGTTGGAAGTTAGATTTCCAAAACAACAATTTCATATTTATGTCAACCACACCACTTTTCACCAGTCAGCAGGTCATAGCTCAACCAGATTACCGCATCAAGCCTGAACCCTTTCATTTCATTTCTGACATCTAATATTTGGTTGTTTGAAAGAAAGAGCTTTTCGAACATTTTGAGCTGAAAAAATTGCTTGTTCAAGGGTGCCGGTATTCTTTCCCGTATTTTGGATGACAACTTTCACGACAGTAGTCCAAAATGTCTGGAAAGTTTAGACCATACTACTTCGGTGTTGCCGAACATAGTAGAAACAACTCCCGGAGTCTATGTGAAACTTTTAAAAAATTTTAGTTTTCCAAATAAGTCTCATTGAATTGCTTGAATTTAGCCAAAACGATATGACGACACCAAAGTGTACCTCGCCCTGGATCATGTGTTTGTCCGCGTTGTATAACGCATTATTAATTCATTGTCACTTTAGTTTAGATACGAACTCCTTCTAGCTTGGTGGGACTGTAGCCTCGCTAGCTCAGTTGGCAAAGCGTCGGAGTATACATCCAAATGTCGTGGGTTCGAATCCCACCCGAGGTCCGAATTTTTCGGGTCTCAGATACTGAAGTGGCGATTTCATTTCTTACATTCAATCGAAAGATCTCTTCAAGCTGTATAACTTTGCTCTTGGACATAATTTTTCGACCTTCAACTTCAGAGATTGTCGAGAAAGAATTTTTGGGGTCAAAAACCGGCCGATTTCTAAATTTCCCGATTTTCATCAATGGCGGCAACAGCCAGTAGCCATAACATTTGACAAAGATGTATCCAAACTAAAAACCCTCTGCGAACACATATTTTGAGCAAAAATAAGCTTGATTACTTGAGTCTAGCTAAAGTTGAGGCTAAAAAACCGATTTTTAAAAAACTAAAATCTCAATCACAACTGTCTCAATCAAACTGCGTAATAATATCTCAGAAACATTTTTCGCACTATTGCCGACAGCCACGTTTCTTGGTTTAGTACAGTAGCTCATGGCAATGCAAGTGCCCCAACCTATAGAGGACGGAATGCTTCTCAAATTCACATCCTGAAATCACACTTTGCGAAATTTGCGCTCATTTTTCCACACACTATAGATTAGAATTACAGATTTTCCGACTTCTTGTGATTTCATCCATCAGGAGTACAGAATTATCGCCATAGCTGAGAATTTTTGCAGACAGTCAAAATGTTCACGCTTGTTCCATTCATTTTCATTTTATTGGCAGCATCATCATCTCAGGTAACTCGTAGAATTAACGAGTGACACCAATTAGGACTCTTCAGAAAATATATATATTGCTTATTCTGAAAAACATTTACACACATTTTCTTGTGGGTTTAAGTACTCTTGTTGCACTCTCTTCAGAACAAACCAAGTTCCCAATTTTAGAATTCATCTTTTGCTTAACATATTTCATATATATTTATTTATTTCATATTTTTACCATTCCAGGGTAAATCAGAGGAGTCCAGAACGCTTGGACTCAAGCCTGTCCAATGGACCTATATTCTCAGTGCGATCTTGGCCGTAACACTGGTCCTGGGAACGATCCTATTCGGCGCCGCCTTCTATAAGAAGGCCAAACGAGACGCGGGTTGGTTGATGCGTACCTACAGCATTCTTTAAACTGAAAAATGTTAACTTTAAAATTTAAATATTTAAACATTATCCTATGTAGGAATCAATTTCTTGTTTAGTTTTGCTCTGGATTTTGAACTTTGAAATTAATTTTGGCTAATAAATATAATTATTGTTTTCACTTTCAGTCTATGTTTACGACAACAGTCGTGATTATGAGCAGACCAAGCCCACCAGCGTATTCTCGGCAGACCTGGAAAGGTAGGACTATAAGTTAAAAATAAAAATGATGATGGGATTATATAAGCGATATTTATGTACCTACATAAGTTATCTTCTTTTTAATGAAACGGCAATGTGGATGTGAACACCTGTACTTAATTTAACACTCAAAAGAGAAATAACTTTCTTTTACCCCCTCTTCCTTCAAAAAGGTCCTCTCCCCTTAAAAGGCCCCAAGAGAACGAAAACTTAAGCTGAACAAAATTCACTGCAAATTTTGGAATTATATATATATATATATATATATATATATATATATATATATATATATATATATATATATATATATATATATTATTGTGGTGACTTCTCCAAATGTTGCGTTCTGGGTTTCAGTGAACTGGAAGCCGCAGCGGTGGAGTCCAGTCGACGTAAATCTCTGGAGAGTGGAGGAGCTCCGAAGAGTTCGCGAAGCGGCGGTCGTCGGCCCTCCATGTGTAGTACAGCCACGGCCTATGAAATGGAGGATAGGCCTGTACCACCCACCTACATTCTGGGCACTATCTCCTCCACTCCATCCAGAGCTGAGTCAACTAAAGTGTACGTTAGGTTTTGTGTAAAAAAAACTAAAGTTGCTATTTGTTAAAACCTATGAATGAAATTGGAGTATATGCGGACAGTCTAATTTCGGATAGTCTAGGTTCGGACAGTGCAACTTTTTTGGTGCAGTCCAGGATTATTTGCACAATAAAATTTTCTGTTAATTGATTTTCGGATAGTCTAATTTCGGTTAGACTAATTTAATAACTTCAAATATCTAATAATTTCAAACCCTTAAAATAAATGAAACTGAAGACATTTTAATGCTTGCTTATAGAGATAATTTATATTTTTCAGAATAAATGCAGAAATCGTTGGCGGTTCTGTAACGGCAGCTTCACGCACGGCTTCGTCGGAGGCTCTGGGCTCCCCTGCTATTCGAGTTCGACGCGAAGAGCAGGAGTAAGTTTTGGCGCAGCCGAAAAAATGACTGATTTCCGAAACCAAAGGTCGGCAGATCGAGTCTCAACTAAACTTTTAAGTTTTCAACAATCACAGAGGTGTCTCTTTCCTATACAAACCTTTTTCGACAAGATTTTTTAAATAAATACATCTCATTATACCTAAACTATTTTCATTTTCAGAGTTCTCTCGATTGATGGGACAAAGTTTGAGAAAAGACCAGTAACTACCATCGAATTTCAAGATGGAATTACGGAGTAGTAGCGGACAAAGCATGTTAAAGAAGTTTATATCAACTGAAAACTTTTATTTTAGCTTTGCCTTCTGTTTTATGCTTATAATACTGGATCTGAACTTGTTTATTGTTCACATTGTTAAGAAGTTAATTTTAAGTATCCTGCTGTAACATTTATATTTAATGAGTTTGTCATTAAAACTAGATATGAGTAAACTAGGTAAACTATTTAAAAATAAGTTAGACTATTAAAAATACGGTAAATATTTCTGTTTCTTCGTGCATGCTACATCAGAGATATCTAAACTATTCCAACACTATCATATTGTCTCATCAGTCTTATTCTAGAATCTGTGAGAAGTTACACAGATCTTGTCTTGGTGATTCTTCAGTAAACGCACACTTGACATTAAACTAAAGTGCACTCGATGCATCTACGTCCGTAGACGCACACTAAAATTAAGGGAGAAATCTTCTGGACTTTCGCTGAATCTGAAAGGCATCTACTTCCGTAGATGCACACTACATCATTGTAATCCTATTTAACTCTGAATTTTCAAATTACTTACTTAGAATAAACTTATAGTTTTATATGTACAAAATAATATCATGATATAAAAATCCCATTGTTTATAAAAACTAAAATATCAGTTATAAGATAAAATTATCAATTTATTATTTATATATAAATATAATTTACAAAATTGTTATAAAAATAAAGAATATTATATAATTATTTTAAAAATTGAAATATTAGGAAGCCTAAGCTTTAAAAAATAAGAGGAACTCTTACAGGGGGCGGAAAAGTTATTCCAATTTTTCAAAACAATTAATATGTCCCATGAATGGTATTCTGGTTTTTTGAAGAATGGCATTTGATATTATAGTTTTAAAAAAGGATTTTCTCGTCCCCGATTCAAAAGTTTATATTCGGTACACTATATCTTCATTTTAAAAGCTACTTGTTATTTTAAAAATTTATCCCAATTTTACAACATATATTTATAATTGATAATTTTATCTTATATATAACTGATATTTTAGTTTTTATAAACAATTGCATTTTATATCATGATAATATTTTGTACATATAAAACTATAATTTTATTTTAAGTAAGTAATTTGAAAATTCACAGTTAAATAGGATTACAATGATGTAGTGTGCGTCTACGGAAGTAGATGCCTTTCAGATTCAGTGAAAGTCCAGAAAGATTACTCCCTAAATTCAAGTGTGCGTCTACGGAAGTAGATGCATTGAGTGCACTTTAGTTTAATGTCAAGTGTGCGTATACGGAAGAATCGCCCTTGTCTTGAGCTAACAGAATTAGACCTGTCCCCTGTGTAGCTAACAAGCAGTGATTTTAATTGCTAAACAATAACATAAAATTCAACAAAGTATGTACAATGCCACAATTAACTTGCACAGAAACTGCAACGGAATAAACAGAAAAAAGGAAACAATAAGACAAAAATTTAACACACAAGCCAATCACCACAAAAATTGTCATTTCAAAGTCCAAATCACAACGAAATATCAAATTCAAATCATCAGGCAGGTATTTCCTTTTCCAGCCTTTTCCTGCTACTTGGAAGCCCGGCTGCTCATGAACCGCGGAAGTCCTCGGAATCTGGTCAGATGTGGCGCCACAACACGACCCGTCGCATTGCTCCTACAAAAACCCCATCAAAAACAATCAACAACAGTTTAAAAGAATTGTTAGGCTGTAGACACATTCATGACACAAAGAAAACAATTTTGCTTTCTATAGCTGTTTTGTTCAATCCTTAGGCCAATTATATCTATTGACCTTGACCAATTTACTTTTTACATAGATAATTCTATTTCAGAGTTATTTCCGATTATATATGACTAACGGCTCACTCCATTTACCTACATTAATTTAGTTTTCGGAAAGCAAAACTAAACGACCACCAACTTAATCCAAAACTAACCCAATCCCAGGCCTCATACTACCCAAAATCAAAAAGTAGGAAAAAATGTAGGAATATTTTGTATAAAAGTAGGAATTGTCCGAAAAAAGTAGGAATTTTTGCAGACAAATCCTGCGAGGTACGCACTCTAATACGTAAAAAATGACGGTATGGAAATAAATTTTAATTTAATTTGAGGCACTGGCGTATCCAGGGGGTTTTGTGACGTTGCCCCCAAAAGAGAAACATTCTTGTACCGGAGGGCTGGCTTTTTCCTACGGGGGGCGGGCGGAGGGCACCCCCAGAAATTCGGCCCCCCCCCAGACTTGAGTCGTCCCTTGTCAACTTGTCCCCTGAGCCTTGTAGCGCTGACACGAGATTGGCGTTTTTTGGCCAAAATAGCCGTGAGGTCACTTTTGCCGGGCCGGGCAGCGAAAAACTATCAAAAAGGTTCACCTTCGGGTATTACGTTCAGAAAAACCAAACTTCACCTGCTGAAAATGCCCAGATCGTTCTATCATTAAGTCAGAAAATGGCACTTTTCCGAGCGTAACTATCAAGGAAAAAAACGAAATTGTCCGGAAGCGAAAATTTCAAAATTTGAAATTTTGACCAATATACTTTTTTGCGACTTGTAGTACTCGTCGTACTGATTCCAACAATTTCGTTGAGTATTTAGCTGGCACGGTGCTCGATAGGGTCTCTGTAGACACCCATACTACTGGCATTTTTAGTGGGGGGGCCCCCACTTTTCGGAGCCCCCCCTCTTTTCGGCAAGCCCCCACCCACTTTTTTGGGGGTTGCCCAAAAGGTTGTCGAAAAATTAGTTTTTCGAGGTCACATTTTCAAACATTTTATCTATTTTTAGCTAATTTATGGACTTACAAGTTCATTTTAAGCTCAAAAACAGCGACTTTTTGCGTTTTATCTTAAAAATGCTAATTCTTCGCTAAAAATTTTGGTACAGTTGTACCTCGAGCTCGCCCCTCCACTTTTCGGAATCCCCCCATTTCTCCCTCCCTAGAGGGGGGTGGCTTTTCAAAACTCTATAATATATATGTCCAGAAAGATTGGTGTATATTATGCTACTACCACAATTTCTTCAGGAAAGTTTTCCAGCTTGCTGTTGCCGCTTTGTTACCGCTGAAATAAGGGACGCTGTTTGAAAATTCATTGCTGGCGGCACAATAAATATAAGTCGTAGCCACGAAAACTTTATACCGTTGAATTCAGCTCTGATGACCTCCATGATTATTTTTATATACTCACATTTGCTAGATTCGCTTTGCCGAAATTTTGGGCCAAAAAGTGGTATATATATATAATTTTGGAAAAAAATCTACTTTCAAATTTTGAAATACCACATATACAACATCAGCTGAGATCGGTACGCCTAGGCGGTCCTGAAAATCGAATCGAAACATTCTCCACTGAACGAGTCGCGAGTAATAACCAGTCAAATTCGAAACAGCGGTTAAGATCAAAGGATTTTGAAAATCGAAGTTTCAGCCAAAGTTGAAATTTGGTGTGTAGAACTTTCGGTCAGGGGGAAAATTTTCCTGAAAAAATTGTAGTTGGTAGCATTTACCATCTTTCTGGACATATAAAAGCGGCTTCTTTGAAATCGCATGGGAAATTTCAAAAAAGATTTGTCACGAAAAGAAAAATTTCATCATTCCGGCTCAGAAAATGAACATTTTATGGTAGCTATTTTGAAACGTTTCTGAGATTATACAGAATATTTCATTTTCCATATTTCGGGCCAAACTTTACGGATTGGCCGTTCCCATAAACAGGTAGAATCGTGGAAACAAACATGTGATTGCCTAGTCTAAGAATAAATAATAGCACCCAACTGCGAAAATTTTTTGAAATTCCAGTGATTCAAAATAACGTTAAGGACACTTTGAAAATTTGTCTGATCTGTTCAAAAAAGTAGGAAAAAGTAGGAATTTTTAGCAAAAAGTAGGAAAAAAGTAGGAATGAAGAAAAAGTAGGAAAAAAGTAGGAAAAGTAGGAAGAGTATGAGGCCTGCAATCCTTGCTTGCAAAGCAGGCAACATCAAAACAGCGTTGACATTTAAACAGTGGACTTGATTTGACAGTAATGTATTAGCTCATGACATAGAATAATTTGATTCTCATCAGAAACCCCTCGAATATGCTGCTTCTGGATAGCCGGCATGCGACAAGAGACGGAGAGACGAAGATGAGGGAAACAAACCAAGACCCGCCCCCCCCAGCCAAACTGGGGTACTACTATTGAAGGCACCATTTTGATTGCAAGTCGTTTGCCAACATTCGACAACTGCTATCAGCTACCTTCCCCCTTCCCCATACCAAAGGTGTCTGAATGCATTTTAGAGCGCGACTCAAACTAGGCGGGGGTTGACATTAACTCCTTTAACTCTGTGAGTGAACCCTGGCGCTCGAAAAGGACAGACTTAATGTCACTACTAGTCTAGTTGGCGTCGTGCGAGATGCCCCGAGATGACCTGAAACCTTACTATCAGTGGACTGCACACTGCACCAAGTCGGTTTAAGAATAGTGGCTACGGAATAGCAGAAGCGTAACTACTACATAGTTTCCCGTTAAAAATCAGAGTCTTCTGCTATTCCGCCGTTATAAGTACGTATATATAGTTTAAGCTTATTTGGTGCAGTCCAGGATAAGTAGGATCAAAAAATGTGGAGTAGCAGGATAAGGAAAGTCAGCGAAAAGAAAATGTTGACGCAGCAACTCGCGCAGCTAAACCTCAAATTGAAAAAACACTACTAACGCTCCCATTGAACTTAACATGAACTTAACAGATTAGTTAGAGAGATGAAAATCAAACGTGGACACCCAAAGTCAGACCAACCTTAATCACGCAACCGGTTTCGACGCTCCACCACCGGTTCCTGAGGGGTCTGACCCCTCAGGAACGACAGCAGCGTGTGAAGAATCGCCTGAAGAAGATGCCCCCGGTGGTGGAGCGTCGAAACCGGTTGCGTGATTAAGGTTGGTCTGACTTTGGGTGTCCACGTTTGATTTTCATCTCTCTAACTAATATCATCGTATCCTCCGGGATCCGTGGACTTGTGGCTGTTTTGACTTTATCTGTCCAACTTAACAGATTAGATAGATAGAAACAGAGGTGTGGGAGAGACAGAAACAATATATACGTACCCTTGCATGATGGTGCAAACCGACTTTGGGAGGGGTATGTCCCAGGCGTCATGGCAGTAGGATAGAATCAGTTCCGTCATCTGACGATGGGCCACATTGTTCCAGTGAACCCCGTCCGGCTCTCTGCAAAAGCAACAGGCAAGAAAAAAACAATAAAAGTAAAATATCATGCAACAGGGGCAAACAAATATTACATCTTCAGATGGAAAGCAACAAACCAGCTAACAGACACAATTAAAAAAGCATCAAGTGACCACTTTAATAATAATATAGAGGCACAAGGGTTAGATCTCGCCGCGTACAAAGGCTCAAACAGTAGCGAGTGATAGCCGGTAGTTTAGGACCAGAGTCAGGCACCCTAAGACTTGTGAGCAGAGCGAGCTCAGCGTCATCGTGCAAACCGAGCACAGTTTTTGCACTGATAACAGAGAGTGTGCCGAGTGTAGTGGACATTATCCACTCTTATGAAATCTTATAGTCTGTTAAGCGTAGCCACAGACATTTTCTTGCGGACTTCCATCAATCAATAAATTTAATGAACGCAGTGGGAAGCGTCAGCGTCAATTTTACTTACAAATGGTGTAAATGGGCTCGCATGTAGAAGTGGAAGTCCAGAACATTGAAGCCGTGCTCTGAGACCACGTGGGCTGCATCGTAGTTGGCATGTATGATGGACGCTCTGCAGCAACAACAGCAACAACATGAAAGATTTAAGAAGGTGCCTTAATAAGTCGCGAACGCACAGAGACGCACGTCGACGCCTCAGATTGTAACATGCCGTTTTAGCCGTTTAAAATTTCATTGTAACGAATTCATGCTCACGAACGCATGCAGCAGACGCTTATATACGTCTACGCGCGTCTGCTTGCGTCTGGGACTATGAAATCAGCATCAGAGTAATGCTTAAAACAGAGTCCACATGTTCGCGGGGGAAATAGAAATCAGAAAAACAAGCATTGTGCTGGGTTTTCTTTATAGGGGGGGGGGGTGGGGTGGGGGACGCCCCCCACATTTCGGGTTCCCCCCCACTCGTTCCCCCCACTTTTTTGGGCTCCTCCCCACGCACTATAGGGTGCCCAGAAAATGCCAAATTTTAAGGATTTCTGCTCAAAATATTCAAAAATTTTCCGGCTTCGCCGGAATTTTGCGGTCACAAATGGTCTATTTTGGTAATCAAACTTGATTTTTGAGCACTTTCAAGCATAGTTATAGCAGTATATGTAGAAAACAAGCTATTTTTACTGCATTTTTGGCATTTTTAGGTCACCTTGGATACCCCCATCACTTTTGGTCTCCCCCCCCCACTAGTGGGGGGACCCCCCCCCACTTTTTTCGCCTAGAGAAAACCAGATTGTGTATGCTTTATTGAGACCCTACTAATTAAAGCATAAATTCTTTTTTACACTCATATACTTCTACATTGGTGCTACTTTGTTTTCTATCAATATTTACTTTAAGTCGACACCACACCCAAAAAACTTCATCTACTAGAAAGATAAGAAAATAAGATAAGAAAGAAAATTCCAAAAAAGTTAATAAAATAAATAAAATTGCCAAAACTAAAGCTACCTAAGAAACTGTTTCATAAAGGTCAGTTTTTCCGGTAGGACATCCTTTATCTGATTTGAGACGGGGAGGGCCGTAACCCAGAGGAACATCAGGCCCGGGTTGGGCTCCGGTTGCGGGAAGGGGGCGGCACCCCCGGGTCCAGAAACACCGGGGGCAGGCATCTCCTGCTTTAGGCGACTCAAAAAATGCTGCAGATTATCCGAGTACTGGGCCATGGCATCCTTTTTAGTCTCAGGGTCTTCCTGTCTGAAACCGAAAAAAAACGAAGACGAATTTTACCAAAAAATGGTTTTTCAGCGAAATCGAATTAGGACTTTTTCATTAACTCGTTTTGTTATGGCGTGCGGGAAAACGAATTTTCCATGCTTTCCAATTTCCACCATGCTGGAAACCATCCACCAATTGTTAGGGAAGGCTCATAGATTAACCACACGTTGCAACTATTAAAAGTCATCGTTTTGATAATCATGCTAAATTAATAAATTAATTAAATGAATATAAACAAGAGCACATAATACATAAGAGTATAGACAAGCGCCACACTCTGGGCAGTCAGAGCCAAAACTAGGCTATGTTCGCTATCGGCTTACCCCTCCACCAAATTGGCCCCTCTTACTCCACCCCTATATGGGTACGGGGTCAAAACGGGAGTACGCTCACTCGATCTATGTTTATGTGCAAGCTCGAAAATACAATCAGTGCGTAAGTATAATTTGTGTCTGTTTCGAACTTTAGAACACAAGCATATCGGACGAACTCGAAGCATCTCGAAGCAACTTCGAGCATAGCGGGCAAATTTACTTTGTTCACTGGGGTCCAATTTGAGGAGGGGGTACTGGTAGGCCATTAGTGAGCGAACAGAGCATAGTTTTTGCTCTGATAAGAGAGAGCTTGCCAGTTGTCACACTCTTATATTATGTTATAGGAACAAGTTAAGTTTCGTACCAACTTTTTATTTTCCTTTTCCGGAACTTGTCTGGAATGAAGTTAACACAAAATAGTAGTCCGACCAAGAATTAAAGAAATACATAAATATACTCTCATGCTAATTCATGAACGATCCATTTGTAGACGTGTAAAACATCAAAATTCCTATGTTAGTAGTAGTGCATGCGACCTCTACCAGACTCAATTCGCACACCCGCGGCTCATCAGTGGAGGAGTGTGGAATTCAGTTTTTTAAAATACTTTTACAAAATCCCCCAAAAATATATACCAAAATTAGTTTCGCAGCCGGTCGCCTCAAACTAGCGAAAGTTAATTGACACATAAACATGAAACAAGAATTGTGTCACAACATAAAAACCTAAACAAAAACGTCTATTCTTCAAAAGGTAGCGTTTCAAACTACGAACTTTATATTTCTTCTGTATAAGCTTTTGATACAATTCTGTTGAAATTTTTAAAAAGTCGTCAGAATTACTACACAAATTTGAGATTCTAATAATTTCATTAGCAAAAACGTTGTAACAGCAGAATTTGGAAATATTGCTTTCTATTTCTGGCAAACTAACTACTACAACTAAACTACTCTTGATATAAATAAATTAAAAGTCCAACCACCACTTCTTAGTCCTACCTACCGGCACAAGTCCCAAAAGCAGGTATTCATGATAATGATGTCCGGCGGTTCAGCTTTCAGTAGCTTAATCAGCTCCTCACCAAAATCCAGTGACAGTCTACAAACAAAAAACCCACTACAGGCACAGACTTGACAAAATAATTTCTGTCCAAAATGTGAAAATATCAAAGTTTAAATTTCTCCAATCTGATGAACCTGTTGGCATTTGACATAATGAAATTCTGCCAAACAAAAGTCTACGCTACAAACTGTCACCTGGCACAATAATAGAACTGAATCAAATGCTGTCCGCTGGCTGGCTGATATTCACGAACTTCCAAACAATTCCGATAGTTTTCTGGCTCTGAACCCTCCAGAAGTTGGTCATTGAAAAAGGAATTCTCACCCTAAAAATAAAAAAAACAGATTATGCAACATGCTAAAACTTTAAGCTCTAAAAAACTCCCTTCGACACTACGTATTATAATCTTCAGTCAAGTTTACTGGCATTTTACCACTGGGGGCAGTCAGAAATCGGTCCCCCATTATTCGGGCCTTCCCCCGCCCCCAGAACAGAACCTAAAATGCTTGGGAAAACAGGATTCTGAGGGTAAAGTTTGAACAACTTTGCCAGATTTTTAGGCCTTATTCTGCTCATAAATTCAAATTAAAAATTGTTCAATATTTTTGCTCAGCAGTAAATAGTTATTGTTTTTAAGCGTTTTCCTAAAAAATTTACGCGCAATAAAATTATCTACAACAATACTAAAGAATATGGAAGAAACAGGCAATGTCTATACCTAAAACACAAACATTGTACGTATAACCAGATTTAGAGTTTACAATTAGTTGCAAAGCAAACCTTCTTAGATAACTCTTCTGCGGGGCAAAGGTTATCGTGTTGGAGAAAATAGACCAAATCCTTGTACATGGAGCGCACATCTAGATAAAAGGTAACAGAAGAATGCTACAGTTAAAAAAATTCCAAATTAAAGACGGGGCAGTGAATTTAAACAAGAAATTAAAGGTCAGTCAGGGTTTTTCCAAAATTTAACCTGTGCTTTTTAGTGTGTTTTTTAAGAAAATGTGTGTTTTTTAAAAAATCTGTGTTTTCCCTGAAATTCGCTTTTCGCAGTATTAACACGTTTTTAACGGTTTTCACATTTTTAAATATAATTTTTATTTTTTCGCGTGTGTTAGAGAAAGTACAAAGCATATATATATATACGTATATATATATATATATACGTATATATATCATGGGGGTGCTCGGAGAGCCCCCTATAATAAGAGCTATAAAGGCACTTTGCGGATTTTGAAAAGTGCTAATTAGGCATATCTAATTAACGGGACGGAATTAAGAGCTAATATTTACATTTTTAAAATCTCCAGGCCGAGAGCTTTCGAATGATACCAAACTTGCCCGGAAAAAATGAACTTTGAAAAAATCGACTTTCTCTTACGGGTTTGAAAGTGGGGTTTTTTTTCTCTGTATTCAGCATGATTTTTGTCAATTTTGTGTTAACTCGATTTTTCGAACGGCCCACAGGAAAAATTTTTCTATACTATTTTTTGAATATCTAGGCAATGGTACTTAGCAAGTTTATGTTTTTTTTCCGAATTTCAATCTGGTTCGATTTTTATAGATGGTCAAAAATGGAAAAAATAGCGTTTTTGGACACCTTCAAGCTGAAAAATTTCTAAGTCCGAAAATTTGAAAATTTGAAAAACGGGCAAAAACAGCGTTTTTCGGCCTTGGGGTGGTACCCATATATAGAAAATCGGGGTCGCTGAACACGATGAGCATAGTGCCGACACCGTATCTCGCCTGGTTCATCTGGTTCAACTGGTTCAAAGTTGAACCAGTTCCTGGTTCAAGCTACTGGAGATAGCTAGAAGGCTGAAATTTTGCATACAAAGGTTATTGGGCATGGGGAATTCACTGGTGGTATTACTTTGGTGATCCGACCCATGGCTGGCCAGATCTGGTTCAACTGGTTCAAAATTGAACCAGTTCCTGGTTCAAGCTACTGGAGATAGTTGGAAGGCTGAAATTTTGCATACAAAGGTTATTGGGCATGGGGAATTCACTGGTAGTGTTACTTTGGTGATCCGACCCATGCCTGGCCAGATCTGGTTCAACTGGTTCAAAGTTGAACCAGTTCCTGGTTCAAGCTACTGGAGATAGTTGGAAGGCTGAAATTTAGCATACAAAGGTTATTGGGCAAGGGGAATTCGCTTGTGGTGTAACTTTGGTGATCCGACCCGTGGCTGGCCAGATCTGGTTCAACTGGTTCAAAGTTGAACCAGTTCCTGGTTCAAGCAACTGGAGATAGCTAGAAGGCTGAAATTTTGCATACGAAGGTTATTGGGCAAGGGGAATTCACTGGTGGTGTAACTTTGGTGATCCGACCCATGGCTGGCCAGATCTGGTTCAACTGGTTCAATCTTGAACCAGTTCCTGGTTCAAGCTACTGGAGATAACTAGAAGGCTGAAGTTTTGCATACAAAGGTTATTGGGCATGGGGAATTCACTGGTGGTGTTACTTTGGTGATCCGACCTATGCCTGGCCAGATCTGGTTCAACTGGTTCAAAGTTGAACCAGGTCCTGGTTCAAGCTACTGGAGATAGCTAGAAGGCTGAAATTTTGCATACAAAGGTTACTGGGCATGGGGAATTCACTGGTGGTGTAACTTTGGTGATCCAACCCATGGCTGGCCAGATCTGGTTCAACTGGTTCAAGGTTGAACCAGGTCCTGGTTCAAGCAACTGGAGATAGCTAGAAGGCTGAAATTTTGCATACAAAGATTATTGGGCATGGGGAATTCACTGGTGGTGTTACTTTGCTGATCTAACCCATGGCTGGCCAGATATGGTTCAACTGGTTCAAAGTTGAACCAGTTCCTGGTTCAAGCTACTGGAGATAGCTAGAAGGCTGAAATTTTGCATACAAAGGTTATTGGGCAAGGGGAATTCGCTTGTGGTGTAACTTTGGTGATCCGACCCGTGGCTGGCCAGATCTGGTTCAACTGGTTCAGTGTTGAACCAGTTCCTGGTTCAAGCTACTGGAGATAGCTAAAAGGCTGAAATCTTGCATACAAACGTTGTTGCGCATGGGGAATTCCCTGGTGGTGTAACTTTGGTGATCCGACCCATGGCTGGCCAGATCTGGTTCAACTGGTTCAAGGTTGAACCAGGTCCTGGTTCAAGCAAATGGAGATAGCTAGAAGGCTGAAATTTTGCATACAAAGGTTATTGGGCAAGGGGAATTCACTGGTGGTGTAACTTTGGTGAACCGACCCATGGCTGGCCAGATCTGGTTCAACTGGTTCAATGTTGAACCAGTTCCTGGTTCAAGCAACTGGAGATAACTAGAAGGCTGAAGTTTTGCATACAAAGGTTATTGGGCAAGGGGAATTCACTGGTGGTGTAACTTTGGTGATCCGACCCATGGCTGGCCAGATCTGGTTCAACTGGTTCAAGGTTGAACCAGGTCCTGGTTCAAGCAACTGGAGATAGCTAGAAGGCTGAAATTTTGCATGCAAAGGTTATTGGGCAAGGGGAATTCACTGGTGGTGTAACTTTGGTGAACCGACCCATGGCTGGCCAGATCTGGTTCAACTGGTTCAATGTTGAACCAGTTTCCTGGTTCAAGCTACTGGAGATAGCTGAAAGGCTGAAATCTTGCATACAAAGGTTATTGGGCATGGGGAATTCACTAGTGGTGTTACTTTGCTGATCTGACTCATGGCTGGCCAGATCTGGTTCAACTGGTTCAAAGTTGAACCAGTTTCTGGTTCCAGCTACTGGAGATAGCTGAAAGGCTGAAATTTTGCATACAACGGTTATTGGGCATGGGGAATTCAATGGTGGTGTTACTTTGGTGATCCGACCCATGGCTGGCCAGATCTGGTTCAACTGGTTCAAAATTGAACCAGTTTCTGGTTCCAGCTACTGGAGATAGTTGGAAGGCTGAAATTTTGCATACAAAGGTTATTGGGCATGGGGAATTCAATGGTGGTGTTGCTTTGGTGATCCGACCCATGGCTGGCCAGATCTGGTTCAACTGGCAGGCCTCATACTACCCAAAATCAGAAAAGTAGGAAAAAATGTAGGAATATTTCGTAAAAAAGTAGGAAAAAGTAGGAATAAAAGTAGGAATTTTCCGAAAAAAGTAGGAATTTTTGAAGACAAATCTTGCGAGGTACGCATTCTAATACGTCAAAAAATGAAGCTATGGAAATAAATTTTACTTTAATTTGAGGCACTGGCGTATCCAGGGGGTCTCATGACATTGCCTGCCTTGAGAAACATTGTTGTACCGGAGGAGAGGCACTTGTTAACTTTTAAAAAATTTTTAAAATTTTTAAATTTCTCCGCCTTCAGAGCATTTGCGTCTGAATTCAATTTTAAACAATGTTGCGCCTATGGTCCGGGGGATATTAGTAATCTATACGTATATATAGTCAGAGGGGGGGGGTAAAAACAATAATTTTCGAAATAAGGTTATTACTTAGCAATGGACCAACACTGCTAGGACATTAATATTTTTGCCTAAATCTTATTTTCTCCTGTAATTTATAATTTAATTGTCGTCTGTGGTAACTTGCACTGATAAAATGCTCCTTTTGCTAAATAAAATGCTCATAAAATTCCTACACCCTAACCTTCCAGGTGTGGTCTTTGGGAGATTAGTCTGGAATGCCCAAATTTCATAATATCACAAAAATGTTGCCTGTAGACCCTAATTGCCTTGTTATCCGCATGATTTGCCCCCCTAATACTTCCCATCATTCCTCCACAGGGGAAGTCATATGCCGTGTTTCGGCAGCGGATGGTCTATAGAGATAACAGTTCAAATGAGTAAAGAATTAGTTGTTATTTTCGCTTAAGGTGGTGATTCCTTTTGGAGACATCAACTTTGAACCACTATTATTCATTCATTATTTGGAGTTAAGAAGTCATCTCATCAAAATGTAGCTTAACATTTTCTCTTTTTAATGAGTACAATGAATCTAAGTTTGGCTTTCCAAGATGTTTTTCCTGTATTTTAGAAGAAGTATAATTTTTCAGATTTTTTGCAGGCTGAAGTAAATTTTTTCGCAGGACATCGGTTAGAGCATTCGCTAACTCTATCAAATAGCTGGGGACCCTTTTTTAGTTATTGTGATATCGCTCTTCGTTATGGAGAAATAAACTAAAATGTCTGCGCAACCTGGATTTTGCCTACTTTTCACTACTTTGGCAGGCCACTACTTCAGTTAGAAAGCAGCTATCGGGGCAACTAAAAAAGGGTCCCGGGGTATTTTTGTGTAGAACACATCTGCGAAGTGGCAACTCTCTAGCTTGCATACTAAATTCTGCACAATCGCTGGAAAAAATTTGGTCGTGTTTTTGCAAAAACTACATTTTTTGTGATAGCAGCCTAAGGGATAACAATTGTACGATGGTCATGCCTCCGATAATTGGCCTCTGTGAGACCTTTAAATCGACACCCTTAGTTAAATTTTACGGCTTTCGTAGCTCAAGAAGTAGTGGATTATTTGATTTCTGCAGAAAGGACAAATTTTTGACGCCAAAATAAGAAAATTGGCTATATCTCACGATAGAGAAAAGCTAGAAAGTTGCTTTCAAAAGCAAAATTGTAGAGTTTAACGAGTTCTTTCGAATGGATATAGTCATAGCCATGCAGCTGCTGCCAAACGTTTAGAAATTGGCAAAAACCGCCCTGAACGCAAATGTTGAATTTTTGAAGCGCGATTGCGCAGAGGGTGTTAGAACGCTAAAACAACTTATTTTGGAAAGTTTCGTTGAATTTCATCCTGGTTTACGCCGTCAATCAACAATATGTGCCCAAAAGGAATCACCACCTTAAAACAAACAATCGAAACTGCGGGGAAAAAGCACACCGTTGTTTTCCCCCTCTGGTGGAAAAGTGTGGTCACTATTTCTCAACCGTGTGAGTTGTGACCCAGCAAAAATCCGACTAGCCCACGTTATAGAGCACATCCAGAAACCCCTTTATGCACAAAACAACTCCTGTAAAAATTACCAGTAAGTTGGCATAATCTTAGAAAATTTGAAAAATCCTTAGGTTGTTGGGTAATTTTTGGGTGTCCTGTCAACTTCGGACCCATGCCGCACGAAGGTTAATCGACAGGAACGGTTATTTGTATTATGACCTTAAAGTACAAGACTCGAACTTTCATTTGCACTAATTTTGTATTATACGTATATATGACCAGAAAGATTGGTATATACGTATATATATGCTACTTATATACTACCACAATTTTTCAGGAATATTTTCCAGTCTGATGTTGCCGAAAAACCGCTGAAATAACGGACATTGTTAGATAATTCATTGATGGCGGCACAATATAAGTATAGTCAGGTTCCCAAAAAAAACCAGTTGACAGTTTTTTGCTCCAAACTTTTGCAGGGTGACGTGGGACAGCCCAACTAGGGTGCAATGCATAGGGCTCGGTCCGACACATATGCCCACCTATAGCCCCTGGCCTGCCTCCCTGGCAATCCTGAGTAATTAAAAAATTTTGGTGGTTTTTTTGGGAACGATTCCCAAAAAAACAACCAGCGTTCCCAAATAAAAAACCACCCTCTTTACTACTGGCAGAGAAGAGGCAGGGCAAATCTAATATTACCTGTATATAGCCCATAACCGACCAATACTACACGGTACTTGGTGGAGCCCAGGGGTCTAGCCTGGGCACGGCAGCCCACTTAGACTACCTTGGACCACCATGACATGGTGAGTCTGGAGGTGTAAGTTCCGATAACTTTTCTTTGAGCGCCAAACGCCTTAAGCCCACGTTTATAGCATATTTGGCACCCTTTTAACGTGTATTTTCCTTAAGTACACTATAAAATTTCTGAGGACTTACCTGTAACAACAGTCCACATCCCCAACTTGGACCCCCGGGGACCTAGGCCAAGTTGGGGGACTATCACCAAAACTCTATCAAAACAACTGAAATTTTGCGTAGAACCGTTTTATATCTAGGAAAACACGTTTCCAGCGTGAATTATGCTGTAAATATCAGTTTTTAGCCAAGTCCAG
This sequence comes from Trissonchulus latispiculum, assembly GCA_030248195.1. Classification (NCBI taxonomy): domain Eukaryota; kingdom Metazoa; phylum Nematoda; class Enoplea; order Enoplida; family Ironidae; genus Trissonchulus; species Trissonchulus latispiculum. The sequence goes on along the minus strand of JASAND010000224.1, from coordinate 31,447 downwards.
TACTTCAAGAGACCAACTTGGGTCAAGACCAGGTTCAGGCTGTCTGAGCCAGTCAAATCACCTCAAAGATTCCAAATATAAGTTATTACGGTGTTTTTTGGGGTAAAGCGTTCTAAAACCGCGTTAATATTACCAGAAAAACAATTACGGTGGCTGCTGTGACCTATTTTTGCAAAGTCCGAACTGGATATTTTTTTTGGAATTCGTTCCCAAAAAAAGCCGGGTGGCACAGGCCACAGAGTAGGAGCCAGTAGGGCTGGGATATGTGGTATCGTGAGCACTTGGGCACCTAACCTACCAACCACAATTAGGGACTTACCGGGTTTTCCGTTGTGGTTGTGAGACAATTTTTTCAACACCATGTCGAAACTTGTCCGAGGGTGGTTTTGGGGTGGTAGTCTCCTAGCTGGCGCCCTGGCTTCACGAGATAAGCTATAGAACCCAAACTGATATATTATGATACTAAGGTCTTCTACTTATTATGCGCTAAATTTGGCTCGAAACGATCGAAGTACCTGGGAGATCTGGCACTGGTTCTTTTTTCGGGAACTTTGTCACCGGTTCTTTTTTTGGGAACCTGACTATAGTAGTAGCCACTAAAACGTTATATCGATGGATTCAGCTCAGATGAACTTTATGATTGTTATTTTTACTCTCATTTGCTAGATTCGCTTTGCCGAAATTTTGGGTCAAAAAGTGGTAATTTTCAAAAAATCAACTTTCAAACTTTGAAATACCACATATATATCAGCTGAAAGCGGACGCCTAGGCGGTCCTGAAAATCTAGTCGAAACTTTTTCCACTGAACGAGTCGCGAGTAAACTGAACCAGTCAAAGTCAAAACAGCGGCAAAGACCAAAGGATTGTGAAAATCGAAGGTTCAACCAAAGCTGAAATTTGGTGTGTAGAACTTTCGGTCAGGGGAAATTTTCCTGAAAAATTGTAGCTAGTAGCATTTACCATCTTTCTGGACATAAGTGGCACTCTTTGAAATCGCACGGGAAATTTCAAAAAAGATTTTTCACGAAAAGAAAAGTTTCATCATTCCGGCTAGTGATGGGCACTGGATATCCGGATATTATCCGATTTGAGAAAAATGTCCGGATATCCGTGTACATTTCAGACAAAATAATGAAAAATTAGCAAATTTTTGACTTCTTTTTTTGACAAATTTTTCTTTTTTTCTTTCTTTCTTTTTCTTTTTTTGACAAATTCAAAAAAAATTCGAAATATTTTTCAAAAATTTCACTGAAAATGATTTTGAATCCAAAGTTGTCGCTTGGTTGCATGATAGAAATTCACAGCGTACAGAAAAACTGAAAGAAAAATTGAAAATTTAACTCAAAAATCGAAAACTTTTTTAAAGTTAAGCTTAGAATAGGCGGATAACCGGATATTCGTTAACGCAAAATAGGCGGATATCAGGATATGAAAAAATATCCGGTGCCCATCACTAATTCCGGCAAAGAAAATGCACACATAATGGCATTTTTTGAAGCGTTTATGACATTATACAGAAAACAATTTCATTTCCTAGATTTCTGGTCAGACTTTAGGCATTGGCCGTTCCCATAAACAGGTGGAATCATGGAAACAAAAATGTGATTGCCTAGTTCATCCTTACAAAAGTAAGCTTAAGAAAAAATAATAGCGCCGAAGGCGCGAAAATTTTTTGGAATCCAGTGATTTAAAGTTACGTTAAGGACACTTTGAAAATTTTTCTGATATGTTCGTAAAAAAGTAGGAAAAAGTAGGAATTTACAGCAAAAAGTAGGAAAAAAGTAGGAATGAAGAAAAAGTAGGAAAAAAGTAGGAAAAGTAGGAAGAGTATGAGGCCTGAACTGGTTCAAAATTGAACCAGTTCCTGGTTCAAGCTACTGGAGATAGTTGGAAGGCTGAAATTTTGCATACACAGGTTATTGGGCATGGGGAATTCATTGGTGGTGTTACTTTGGCGATCCGACCCATGGCTGGCCAGATCTGGTTCAACTGGTTCAAAGTTGAACCAGTTCCTGGTTCAAGCTACTGGAGATAGCTAGAAGGCTGAAATTTTGCATACAAAGGTTATTGGGCATGGGGAATTCACTGGTGGAATTTGTGATTGCTACTGCCACAGTTATGGTAGCGTTCCCAAAAACTAGACTGAGGACAAGTATGAAAAATGCTCCTTGCAGTCGCATGAAAAAGTTAATATGAGCTATGATGGTCAACATTTAAATGTGTCAAGGACAAGATTTAAAATGTTTAATATGAGCCAACATCTAAATAAGTAGAGGACAAGATGTAAACGGCTAATATGAGCCGCTTCGTTTCTCTTGGGCTCATATTGACGCGAATAAAATGGCAAACATTATACAGTTTACGGTTGGCATATAAGCATCAGTGTTTATAAACGATTTGATTGGCTTGGGAATATTGAATTAATGTGATGATTGCGATGATAACTTCAAATGTGATTTCTCAAGATTTCGCAACATGTGTAAGTTCCACATTTTCGTTTCTTCATTAGATTGGACTTCGGTTTCGTTTTGTTGACTTTATGTGGTGGCCTTAAATGTGTACTTGGATGTAGCGGTGGAGAAGAAAACATTTACGTACAGCTTTGCAAAATTAATGTTTATGCGTCGTTATTCATGCAAGCCATTTCAGTGTTGGATTAAAAGTAAGCAAAAGCTAAATGAGCGTCAATATGAGCCCAAGAGAAACGTAGCGGCTCATATTAGCCGTTTACATCTTGTCCTCTACTTATTTAGATGTTGGCTCATATTAAACATTTTAAATCTTGTCCTTGACACATTTAAATGTTGACCATCATAGGTCATATTAACTTTTTCATGCGACTGCAAGGAGCATTTTTCATACTTGTATATATATATATTGCATGCCCAGTCTTCATAAACGATATGTCAATGTTCTGAACGTTAAATATTTCCATTTATGACGTCTTTTTTGCGCTACAATGGGGGGTCTAGGGGGGCGGAGCCCCCCAGGGGCCGATCCTATCAAAGGTTTCAATCCGGGTTGAAACCTAAATCCGGATTCAAAACGGGATTGAAAAGTCAACCCCAGTCCTATCATTACGGGATTGACTTAATCCAAGTTTTTGAATAGTGATTCAATCCGGGTTGAAACTCGATCCCTATCCAGTCCTATCATTGTATTGGGATTGAAATTTCGGGGTTGAAATGGGGTTGAAATAGGCTAATTTCAACCCACCTAGCGGAGGTGGGTTGAGATTCGAATCCAGTTTCTAAAGCACGATTTGACGGACGTTTTAAGTGAAAATGATGACTATGTCACGTGTGGTGAGATTTCTATTGTTCTTTAAATACTTATTAAATGATTAAGTTGTTCTGTTCTCAAACTCAGTTCTCAAAATTTTAAACAGTATCCTAAGAATAAATCAGTCATATAATTTAACTTACAATTTATTTAAACCAATATAAATTGAAACAAAACATGTCTCAGAGTTGGTCGCGGGCCGCGGGTACCCGCGGGTACCCGCGGGGCGGGGCGGGTATCACCAAATTTCAATACCCGCACTACCCGCGCGGGTATCTGTGCGGGCCTAACCTAAAATTTTTAACTATTTTTGTCTAAAACTAAGTAAAATTTACTAATTAAAGAGAACATATTGCATTTGTATTTTCACCTCTCATTTAGTTTTGAAAGTTTTCTGAACTGTAATAGTGGGTCTGTGCTACTTTGCTTAAAAGAGCGGACCAGTCATCTCGGCACGACTCATATATACTTTGAGCGATTTCAAACCCGATAAAACTTAAATGTTTGCGTGATTATGTACTGTAATATTTTCAGTCTTCTTATCCGACACAGTTCCTGAGTCTATACACAAATATTTATATAGTTTTTAATATTAATCTGTTGCCGGATTGTAGATAAAAGTATTCTTGTTTATGATTAAAAATAGGTCACTACGAACCAAAGCCAATATAGGCACAAGTAACGGCGACAAAGGAACCAGGAACGGAAACATGAATAGGAACAAAACTGCCTTTAAAAGGAGCAAAAAACCTAATTTTAGGAATAGAAGCAAAAACTGGGTTCTAACAAAAACAGGAACGGAGACCTATTTTTACGAACTGGAAGGAAATTCAGTTTCAGGAGCAGGACCGAAAACAGATGTTTGTTTGCAGCAACCACAATGTCAGTTTAATTTCAGTAACAGGAACGAGAGTCTAATTTCAAACAGGGGTCTATTTTACACCCATAATTTCCACCTTAAAGCATATTTAAGAAATTTCATGTTTCGGTTCCTGGAGTTTATCCGATTTCGTTCCTGTTCTTGTTACTGAAATCATATTCCTTCCGTTCCTGTTCCTATATCTGTTCTTGTTAAAGGTTTTAGATGTCACCTTAAAATGTCAAGCTTTTTCGAAAGTTATCAAGAAATTTTAGTTTTCACTATTTGTTTTAATTTTCAAAAGATCTGATGCACTATTTGCTTGCAACGCATTTTTACGATTATTTCAGTGTATATTTCGCACTAAGAAAGTTAACGATAAAACAAACATATATACCTACCTAAAAAAATGAAAATTGCCGTTATAATTTAGATTTCCACAAAAGCGGGGCGAAAAAATTTTGCGGGTATCTTGCGGGTATCACTTGTCTGCGGGCCGCGGGGCGGGTACCCTTCTGCGGGCCGCGGCCGGGGCGGGTAGCAAAAATCCGGCCCGCGACCAACTCTGACATGTCTTGCATGATCAGACTATGTATATTGGCATACTGATCAGTTTTCTCCTTCCAAAATGTTCATTAATATTTCTCCAAAAGTAGGAGTCCAATGTTTAAATGTCTCCATGGACCGAAAACAATTGTATCTGTTGCTATATTTCCACTTTGAAACAGTGGCGTGTATCGGATCCAACTAACAAATAAATTAATAAATACGTTACATTAACGGATAAATCTCTTTAGCTAATGTCGACTATTGTTATCAGAATTTCGGCATTTTATTCATGAGCTACTTGTGACATAGAAATATTCCAAAATCCGACGGGGTCCAACTCAACAGCTGACCTATACAAAATTACGTTACGTAGTTGTTACTTTATGCTTTTTACTTTCATTAGTAGTCCATTTTCGCTGTAGTACAAGTTTCAGTTTTTATTTGACAAAAAATTTCAGTTTGGTTTTTGTCAACTACCCAGAAGGGTACAACTTCAGTTTCGGTGACCGGAACAGCAACAGTAAATAATTTTTAGTTCTACTTGAAATTAATTCTCAAAAGTATAGTTTTCGGCTGACATGCATGGTATTTTTATGGATTTCCCTGGGGGGGGGGGTGTCCCGAGGACCTTCCTTGGTCCTGGGATAGAATTTTTTGGGGAGGAGAAAAAGTTTTGGAAAAATGCGAAATTAGGTGTTTTTGGCGTATACGTTTTGCATTTAGAAACGCTACATTTTCCAAAATTGCCTGGATTTAGGCTAAAAATGGAATTTTTAGAATTTAAATTTTGTTTCACATACCTGTTTAAAAAAGCCAATTAGGTTCGCTGGACGTGTCGAATCAAATCAAGAAATAATTTTATTGGATCGGACCGGATCGGTTAAACTTTAGCTGCCTGCCCGATCCGATCCATATATTATATACTTTGAAGCTTTTCAGTTTAACTTTATAATTTTGTAATACAACCGATACAGAAACATGAATCCGATAAAAAATTTTGTTGTTTCAGAAAGAATGGTGAATTAAACTACAGTTTACAAGTTTAGGCAGCTTCAGCGCTTTCATTCCTTCATTCATTTTCATTCCAAAATAACGGAACATGGAACACATACATTGAGGGAGGGTCAATCTACCAGCTGAAGTAAAATAAGTGAAACGAAAATATAAAAATTAATAATCACAGCCATCATAAATTTCTCAATGAAAACAAAAAAGCTGCCAAGAAATTGCGAAGTATTGCAATGCAAGGTGCGCGGGAAATTGTTGCCAAAACACTACATCCATATTGGGTCATTCAAAATAAAACAACAACAGTAGTTTACGTTTAATAGCGCCTCTACATGCAAAATATTGCTGATTAAAAACTGGATCCAAAAAGGGAATAAAAACTGGATCGAAAATAGGATTGAAAATGGGATTGAAAAAGGGGTTAAAAAGTAGAATCCGGATTAACGCAATCCCAATCCCAAAAAGTTTGATAGGATTGGATTCTAAGCAGGATTAAGTCAATCCAAAAATTTTGGGGTTGAATCCCAAAATACGTTCGATCCGGATTCAACTCAATCCATTATTGATAGGATCGGCCCCAGAAGTTGAGAATTTTTTGAAAATTGTGAAAATTTTGGTCTGAAATCCTTCAACCATTTTACTTTTCGACAGTTTATTTTATTCCAGTCATTTCCAGAATTTGGAAACGTAATTTCATAGAATAATTTGCTTATACAGTCCCTAATGACACCGCTGCTTAGAATAATGAAGGCTACACGAAAACGAATGCCGAGACGAAAACAAACAGAAGTAAAAACATAGATATATAGCGAATATTTGGAAAATATTCGCTATAAATTTTGAAGAAGAATTTTAAATTTTTTGGAAAACTTAAAAATTAGGCTTAAAATTAATAAAAGTTCGCTCCTTCAGGTGAAAATGTGAGTGTGCTTTTTAGTGTTTTTTTAAAAATTGTTTTTTAAATAAGTGTGCGAAAACACAATAAAAAACACAGAAAAACAGTGAGGCCAGTTCACACTTGGTAACTTTGGAGCAACTTCGTGGCCGCAACAACTTCATTTGCCACACAGAAAAGCTGCAGCAACTTGCGCAAACAGTAGTTTCAACGACGTACTAATTGGAGCAACAGTCTATCAAACGCATGAATATTCTATTTTGATAATTTGAAACGACCAATCAGCATGCTAGTTGCCGCTAAAACTCGCCCCAAGGTTGCTGGCGGTAACATTTTTCTCAGTTGCAAGCAACTTAGTTGTAGCAACTAAGTTGCTGCATAGTTGCCTAGTGTGAACTGGTCCTAAGAAAGAATAAAAAGTAATAAATGTTTTACACAAAACGGTAAAGGAAAAACAAAGCTGTACCAACTTACTGCTATCACCAATGAAAATGATGTGTTTATTTTTCAATACAGAGACAGCATTTTCACATTGAAACATTTCTATTCGGCAAGATAGTGTGCAGTGTGCACAAGCATAAACTCTTCTTTAAACGCTAAAACGGATATTAAAAAACAGATGTAAAAACTAGGTGACTTTTTAGGGAATTGTTACGAAAGGAGGGGGGCTTCCCGGGGAAGCCGGGGCAGGGGAAAGCTTTTTGCAAAAAAAGAGCCGAAAATTAGTATTTTACGGCGTTATTTTGCAGGGAGAAATTTAGGAGACACATTCAAAAAATGCCACAATTTAGGGTAAAATTATACATACTTATGAAAAATATCTCAAAGGAAGTCGAACAAGCTTTGAAAATTGACTTGTTTTCGTAAAATTGGGGAGGGGGGAGGAAAAATTCAGGGTGAAGGGAAAGCCCCGCGAGAAGGGCTATTTCGGGGGAGGTCCGCCACTCCCCCTCCCGTACCCGTAAAAGATAAATACGTACCCTGAAAAGGTCAAAAACAGAAACAACTTCTAAAACTTAAGAAGTTCTAAACGACTTCTAACTTTTGATCACACTTTCAGTGTTAGGGGGTTTCTTGAGTGAAACCTTATTGCATCTATTACAAGAAATAAAAATGCTCCTCTGGAGCATGAAAAAAGTAATATGGGTGATGGTGAGGTTGTAAAATCAAAAGAGGACTAGTCTTTAAAATGCTTAATATGGGGGCTAGGTTCAAAAATACAAGAGGACTAGGTTGTGAGCGAATTAATATGGGACAGCTTCGCCGAACAACCCATATTCGCGGTTTATAAACGTAAATCATTATGCATATATATCCATCCAAGCTACATTTAGTTTATAGTGCATAAACAATCTCTACTTCTACGTATATATGTATTCGAGCGTAACGGAACTTTTATTTTAGCAAACTTTTTCTTTGAAAAACTCTTTATACTAACCAGTGCATTTTATCCATTTATATCTCAAGAATAATTTTAGGACTCTGATCTTCTATTTCCTTCCTGCTTGAACCAATAGCTTTAGCATGATATCCTTAGATCTCCTCTCGTTGCTTGCTGCAGTTCAACACGATCACATCATGATAATTTAAGTATAATCCTAGCAAGTCTAACAGTGTATGCAAACAACTAAATATATTCAATGAGTATTCAACTTCTTAAATTTCTTATTACTGACTGACACTGATAGCTCTGTATGCGACAAAAGCTAAGACGAAGCGTGAAATCCCGCGAATATGGGTTGTTCGGCGAAGCTGTGCCCATATTAATTCGCTCACAACCTAGTCCTCTTCTATTTTTGAACCTAGCCCCCATATTAAGCATTTTAAAGACTAGTCCTCTTTTGATTTTACAACCTCACCATCACCCATATTACTTTTTTCATGCTCCAGAGGAGCATTTTTATTTCTTGTCCTTCTGTCATTTTAAAGGATCCCTTTCCAGCAATGCGGTAACGGATACAAGGAGCTTGAACAGTGCCGTAGGTAGAGCAGAAAACTGATTTATATCAATATATAGTACCACTGAATTCTCACCTCCGCCCCAAGCTTCGGCCGCTGCAACCTCTGTTTGTGGGTGGTATACAGATAAAACTTTTTCGCCTCTCCAAACACCACTGGTCTATAGGCCCTATAGACCGTAGTGACCACTGGTCACTTCCCTCCATTTCGGCAATATGCCCATTGAAAGGAGCGCAGTCGATTTACTATTTATGCCCCCGACCAAAACGCCGAAAAACGCTGTTTTAAGGGGTTTGACCACTGGTCAAGCAAGACCACTGGTAACTTCCTTCGGTTTCGGCAATATGCTCATTAGAACGAGCGTAGTCAAATGTCCCCAACCAAAACGCCGAAAAAAGCTGTTTTAGGCCATTTGACCAGTGGTCAATATGGCCCCATAGGCCATAGTGACCACTGGTCACTTCCATCGGTTTCGGCAATATGCTCATTGGAATGAGCGTAGTCGATTTACTATAAATGCCCTCAACCAAAACGCCGAAAAACGCTGTTTTAGGCCGTTCGACCAGTAGTCAATAGGCCCCATAGGCTGTAGTGACCAGTGGTCACTTCCGTCGGTTTCGGCGATATGCCCATTGAAACGCGCGTAGTCGATTTACTATATATGCCCTCTACCAAAACGCCGAAAAACGCAGTTTTAGGCCGTTTGACCAGTGGTCAATAGGCCCCATAGGCTGTAGTGACCAGTGGTCACTTCCGTCGGTTTCGGCGATATGCCCATTGAAACGAGCGTAGTCGATTTACTATAAATGCCCCCAACCAAAACGCCGAAAAACGCAGCTTTAGGCCGTTTGACCAGTGGTCAATAGGCACCATAGGCTGTAGTGACCAGTGATCACTTCCGTCGGTTTCGGCGATATGCCCATTGAAACGAGCGTAGTCGATTTACTATGTATGCCCCGAACCAAAACGCCGAAAAATGCTGTTTATAGTGAGTTTTCCCTATTTTGACCCTGGGCGGGGAACCACGGGAGCCATGCTGACCAGTGGTCACTTCGGGCGGTATCGGCAGTATGCTCATCGTTTTCAGCGACCCTGATTTACTATATATGGGCAGCACCCCAAGGCCGAAAAACGCCATTTTTAGTGACTTTTAGGCCATTTCTAGTGAAAGTGGGACTTAGAAACTTTTCGCCCAAACATGCCAAAAAAATGCAAAGTTTGGGCCCATCTCCTGAAAGCTAGGGAGCAAAATTAAAAAATCCCCCTCGTTACTTTATGCACCCCTACTGGTAATTTTCAACAAAAGATACTAGACAAATCCAGCTTCTACCCAGTTCTAGAAAAGTGTGACCAAAATTTGCGAAAAATAGCGAAAGTCCGACTTTGGGACCTTGGCACAGAGCCAAAATTGGCCAGGTGCCAAAATGACCAAAAAAAGGTAGCATGGGGGGATCCTGTCTACCAACATATAATAGTAGTATGGTGTCAAAATGCCCACATCGTTCCAACACTTAGCCGTAAAATGCATTTCCAATAAGCGTTATTCACCGAGAAAAAAAAACAAACGCACGGTAACTATCCCCTAGTGCAAAAATTCGAAGTTTCGAATTCGAACCAAAAGTATGGTGGTACTTGTAGTACTACTCGAGTTGTTTACGATGGTAACCTTTTTACCACTCCCGGACCTCTAATTAGCTGGCACCAGGCCAACACGGTCTCCAGAGGGCCGCGCAGACGCCTTTATACCCATATTATGTAGGGGCGCTATCGCGCCCCTACATAATTTCCACAAAACTTTATTTCAAACTTAAAAAATCCAACAGAAAAGGGGGGGCCCAAGTATACATCCCCCCCACCCAGCTGCACAAGGTGTAACTTTTCCGTGCCAGTTTTCAAAATTGTTTTTCAGCTTGGGCGAGTTGACCAAAACAAAGCGTGACTAGAGCGTACTGAGATTTGATCACATGCTACAGTAGGTGCTAACTGCTAAGCGTAAAGACTTGATCGCACACTACATATCTGTTTAGCAACAGTATATCTGTTCAGCCCAAACCGAGTCCAGTGTCAACGACGCGTCCAATGTTGGCGCAAGCAGTCACTATTGCTCCCGAGATGGGTGTGTGCCACTCTTTCAGCAAACTGAGTAATGGCCCTGTTTTGCAGACCAGACAGACCTCAACAAACTTGTCTAGGCTAAGCTAATCTTAACAAATCAAAATACCATCATTTACTTGGTATCCGAAGGGGGGGGCGAACCAGTTTGGCAGAAAGGGGGGTTGAGTGACATCCATATACCTCTCTATTTAATATCAACATTATTCAAAAAATGTAAATGGGGTGTAGGCGCTCAGTCCAGTAGGAAAGGACCATGCACGTATACACATGGCCTCCCATAACCCAATCCCCCGAAAGAAAGGGCAGCTTTACTTCAACTCAATCGATTAGTTCGAGGTCCTCCCACCCAGTTAGCGAGTTACAGCTGTCAAACGATTATCTATTACGCACTCTTCGCTCAAGATAAGAAACGCTCCGACAAATCGCCAAGATCAACAGCTTACAATTCAGCAGAAACTACTCAAACTACAGGTATTTCCCTTTTTACTTTTAAAGAATAAAATTCAACAAAGACTGAATAATACACAAACACACAAGACATAAAATAATTTGCATAATTTGCAACGTAAAACAATTTCACCCCTACAAGGAATGAAAAAACAGCAGCCCAAATGCCTCCAGTCTCACACACTAGAACTCGGAAACTGTATGAAAGGAAACTTTGGTTGAAAAAAGTTAATTAAGTGAGAAGAGATAAAAACAGCTAACCAGTTTTTTCAGAAAAAAATTATAATTAAGAAAAATAGCATATATTACTTTAGGGGAATGGTCACAAAACCATGGCTGCCCCACCGAACATCGTATTCACAATAACAGTCACAGAAATAAGTAAAAAACAAAACAAAACAGTAGTACATTCAACCTAAAGTGACCAATACAGTATAGCTGAAAACAGAGTTAATTTTTGCGAAGTTCGCAAACTCCGCGAACTTCGCGAAGCAAGAGACATTTCGCTAAATTCAGAGAAGTTCGCGAAAAAGTTAGCGCACTTCGCGAAATCGTTAGCTAGCTGAATTGAGGGGTTTTCTTCATATCTACAAAAACTGGTAGAAAAATTCTAAAATCTAATTTGGACTCAAGATTTGATGTCTTCGCGAAGTTCGCTAAAGTTTAGCGAAGTTCGCATATTTTCGCGAAATTCGCCAAGATTTTAGCGATTTTCGCGATGATTTTAGCGAAGTTTAAAGGAATTTCGCTAAAATCTTCGCGAACTTCGCAAAAAGTTGGCGAACTTCCCTAAAATCTACACGAAATTCGCTAAAATATTGGCGAATTTCTCGAAATTATGCGAACTTCGCTAAGCTTTTGCGAACTTCGCGAAGGCACCAAATCTTGAGTCCAAATTAAATTTTAAAATTTTTCTGCCAATTTAGATGTAGATGTAGCCAATGTAGATATGGAGAAAACCCGGATTAGAAAAAATATGGATTAGCTAGCTAACGATTTCGCGAAGTTCGCTAACGTTTCCGCGAACTTCTCGGAATTTAGCGAAAAGTGTCTTGCTTTGCGAAGTTCGCAGTTTGCGAACTTCTCAAAAAATTAGCTTTGTTTTGAGCTATACTGTACTACAGACAGAATACAAAACATAAACGCAAGATTAATAACCAGCTGTAGATTACAAAACAGACCCCCCCCTCCCGATAGCTCAAACTGGTTCGGGCTAAGCCATATATACATGACATATAGATGACAAATATCAGAAATTAAAAACCTCAAGACATCACTAAACTTCGCTACATACAGAAAAATGCCCATAAAATGAAAAAAGAACCATCAACCAAGAGTACATAACAACTAATAGTGTGACAAGGGTTACGCTTCCGTCCTCTGCTTTCTCGCTGACATGTTTAAGAGCTGAAGCTTGAACAGGCAAGACTGTGAATAGACAAGTTTGAGCTGCAAACCAAAACATAGTATAAACGAATCGGCAAATCAATTGTGTACTGAACACAAGTCAGTTGTATATACAGAGTCACTAGATGCTCAGTTGTGGGAGGGCGTCAGCCGGCCTATTACGTATTACGCAGACGATGTTCGATGTTGATGAAGAAGGGCTGGTCACACTCTTAGTTATTACGCAAAAGGTATTATTGGGATATTTACGCGGAGGGTGGGAAAATTCTCCCGGGGGGGGGGGGGTAAAAAGAGCCAAAAAAATTTTATCGTTATCAGCGTATTTTACTTTATGATGCAATCCTCAATGTTTTCAAAAACGTCTGAGTCCAGCTAAAATCCCCACTTTTATCAAGAAATCCTTCAGCAAAACCGAATATGTTTTGAGAATTGGCTTATTTTGATACCTAAAACATAGCCACCCGAACAGCTCAGGGAAAACGAACGAGTTCGGATTTAAAAGAACGAACTCTGATTTAGTCGTGATACAGCGAATGCAGATGACAAAAACACAATTACGAAAGCAACGACAGAAACCCTGAGATGTAAAAAATGATAAATACGGACAGGACAGAGATATTTTCCGAATTTTCACAGATAATTTCGAATTTCCTTATTTTCGGAAATAATTTCAGAAAATAATCCAACAGGAAAACTGGTTGGAAATAGCAGCCCATCCGATAGTAATAAGGAAGACAAAAAATGTAACAAGCTGGGCGTATACAACTAACAAAATTCAAAATATATAACTATACGTAAAAGCGAAACAAATTGGAATAAAACATGGTGCTCCCAGTATATACAATAAAATTGTATAATGTGTATATGTGTACGCGATACATGGGAACACTAAAACGGTGCAAAACTGTGGATCATGTGTAAGTAACACAATTTAAATTTCATTTATATAAAAAATAATTAATCAACAATCAACATAACAATGACACTTATAAAACGGCAAGGACGATTATAACAAGATAAAAAATGTAAGTGTAGCTTTAATATTTACACGCGTACGAAATGTATTTTAAGTTAGTATAAAAGCTTCATCAGAAAAAGTTTCAGGAGAAAAAGTTTTGTCTAAAACCTAATCACCAGTGTCCATATCCGCCAAACCGCCACCTCCCTCCACATTTTCCGGGGGCAGGGGAATCTGTCCCAGTCCTGCGGCGGCCGACCCACCCGCCGGTTTCCAGGTCGAAAAATAGGAGGAGCCCGGAGGGCCCTCCCCAGGGGTCGACGCCGGAGATAGGGTAGCCGAGGGCGATAGAGAGCTGAAGGAAGCCGCACCCAGGGAATCATCGGAGCCACGACGCTCCACCCGATGAATTCCGCCACCAGTCAGAACCTGGAGGACGTCCTGTCGAACTCGTTCCAGTCTGGTGGACAGGTCACCCTGGGGCGGTGCTGCCTCAGGAGGGGGTGGCGGTGCTGCAGCACCAGCAGCGTCCAAGGGATTGTGCTGTGGTGGTGGTTGAGGTGGTGGAAAACCGGGCGGCCCGGCCCCAATCAGGACACGACATCTCTGACCAGGGGCTAAGAGGGGCGGAGGGTGCGCCATGTGGTAAGGGGAAGGGCCAACAGTGATATCGTTTGCCGGCGAATTATCCGAGGAAGAACTGCCACTGGCTTCCGTGGCAGTGCCCCCCTGAAAATCGTCGTCCTCATCGAAATCCTCGTCTTCGGGTTGGGGCGGACCGGTGGCGCAGCACTGTTCACTGCGTTCGTTCAGTTCCAGGACACGCATCGGGACAAAGTTGGGCTGACCGTTGACGGCCGCAAATAGGGGATAGTCGAAGGTGAGACTGTATCTAAACAAAATAAATAGATGATAAATTAGAGCTAAAGTAGATAAATAATATAATTGAAATAAAGGCTTATCATTAAAGCTTCTCCCTTCAGTATACTCAGATTGTTAACAAGTGAACTTTTAAGAGCATGGGCTTATTCCACTGGGGGGCGGGGGGCGGGGCCCGCCCCCATAAATACCCTTCCCCCTCCCAAAAAAATCGCCCCCCCCCAAAAAAGTGGACGCCCCTTTTGGTACCAACTTTTGTCCTGAAAAAATCGCTCAGAAGGCCAAATTTTCAAAAATTTTCCGGTTTCGCCGGAGATTTTTAGTCGATTCGTCGAGAATAAGCCCAGAGAGCTAAGAGTAAACATCACAATATCTGGTTAAAAAATTCTTGAGCTAAACCCAAAGAATATTAAGACGTCACCCCTGGGAACCCATAATTGTTCATCTCAGTTTTTGAACCCCTAATTCCATCTCAACATTCATTACGTATTAAGCTTCTGGCATAAAAATTTCGAATAGCCTACTTCTTCTTCTCTCTTAGTATCCTGCCCGCTGGCAATATAAAAAAACACAAGTAGGAAAAATGCTCCTTGCAGTCGCATGAAAAAGTTAATATGAGCTATGATGGTCAACATTTAAATGGGTCAAGGACAAGATTTAAAATGTTTAATATGAGCCAACATCTAAATAAGTAGAGGACAAGATGTAAACGGCTAATATGAGCCGCTACGTTTCTCTTGGGCTCATATTGACGCTCATTTCGCTTTTGCTTACTTTTAATCCAACACTGAAATGGCTTGCATGAATAACGAAGCATAAACATTAATTTTGCAAAGCTGTACGTAAATGTTTTCTTCTCCACCGCTACATCCAAGTATATACACATTTAAGGCCACCATATAAGTCAACAAAACGAAACCGAAGTCCAATCTAATGAAGAAACGAAAATGTGGAACTTATGTTGTGAAATCTTGAGAAATCACATTTGAAGTTATCATCGCAAGCATCACATTAATTCAATATGTTCCCAAGACAATCAAATCGTTTATAAACACTGATGCTTATATGCTAACCGTAAACTGTATCTATGTTTGCCATTTTACTCACGTCAATATGAGCCCAAGAGAAACGTAGCGGCTCATATTAGCCGTTTACATCTTGTCCTCTACTTATTTAGATGTTGGCTCATATTAAACATTTTAAATCTTGTCCTTGACACATTTAAATGTTGACTTTTTATTAAACAACTTTTTATTAAATGTTGACATTAAATATTAACTTTTTCATGCGACTGCAAGGAGCATTTTTCCTACTTGTCCTCCGTCTAGTTTTTGGGAACGCTGCCATAACTGTAATAGCAGCAATCACAAATTCCGTGTATGCAAGATTTCAGCCTTCCAGCTATCTCCAGTAGCTTGAACCAGGAACTGGTTCAACTTTGAACCAGTTGAACCAGATCTGGCCAGGCATGGGTCGGATCACCAAAGTAACACTACCAGTGAATTCCCCATGCCCAATAACCTTTGTATGCAAGATTTCAGCCTTCCAGCTATCTCCAGTAGCTTGAACCAGGACCTGGTTCAACTTTGAACCAGTTGAACCAGATCTCGCCAGCCATGGGTTGGATCACCAAAGTTACACCACCACTGAATTCCCCATGCCCAACAACCTTTGTATGCACGATTTCAGCCTTCCAACTGTCTCCAGTAGCTTGAACCAAAAACCGGTTCAACGTTGAACCAGTTGAACCAGATCTGGCCAGCCATGGGTCGGATCACCAAAGTAACACCACCAGTGAATTCCCCATGCCCAATAACCTTTGTATGCAAGATTTCAGCCTTCCAGCTATCTCCAGTAGCTTGAACCAGGACCTGGTTCAACTTTGAACCAGTTGAACCAGATCTGGCCAGCCATGGGTCGGATCACCAAAGTAACACCACCAGTGAATTCCCCATGCCCAATAACCTTTGTATGCAAGATTTCAGCCTTCCAGCTATCTCCAGTAGCTTGAACCAGGACCTGGTTCAACTTTGAACCAGTTGAACCAGATCAACCAGATCTGGCCAGCCATGGGTCGGATCACCAAAGTAACACCACCAGTGAATTCCCCATGCCAAATAACCTTTCTATGCAAAATTTCAGCCTTCCAACTATCTCCAGTAGCTTGAACCAGGAACTGGTTCAACTTTGAACCAGTTGAACCAGATCTGGCCAGCCATGGGTCGGATCACCAAAGTAACACCACCAGTGAATTCCCCATGCCCAATAACCTTTGTATGCAAGATTTCAGCCTTCCAGCTATCTTCAGTAGCTTGAACCAGGACCTGGTTCAACTTTGAACCAGTTGAACCAGATCTGGCCAGCCATGGGTCGGATCACCAAAGTAACACCACCAGTGAATTCCCCATGCCCAATAACCTTTGTATGCAAGATTTCAGCCTTCCAGCTATCTCCAGTAGCTTGAACCAGGACCTGGTTCAACTTTGAACCAGTTGAACCAGATCTCGCCAGCCATGGGTTGGATCACCAAAGTTACACCACCACTGAATTCCCCATGCCCAACAACCTTTGTATGCACGATTTCAGCCTTCCAACTGTCTCCAGTAGCTTGAACCAGGAACCGGTTCAACGTTGAACCAGTTGAACCAGATCTGGCCAGCCATGGGTCGGATCACCAAAGTAACACCACCAGTGAATTCCCCATGCCCAATAACCTTTGTATGCAAGATTTCAGCCTTCCAGCTATCTCCAGTAGCTTGAACCAGGACCTGGTTCAACTTTTAACCAGTTGAACCAGATCTCGCCAGCCATGGGTTGGATCACCAAAGTTACACCACCAGTGAATTCCCCATGCCAAATAACCTTTCTATGCAAAATTTCAGCCTTCCAACTATCTCCAGTAGCTTGAACCAGAAACTGGTTCAACTTTGAACCAGTTGAACCAGATCTGGCCAGCCATGGTTCGGATCACCAAAGTAACACCACCAGTGAATTCCCCATGTCCAATAACCTTTGTATGCAAAATTTCAGCCTTCTAGCTGTCTCCAGTTGCTTGAACCAGGACCTGGTTCAACTTTGAACCAGTTGAACCAGATCTGGCCAGCCATGGGTCGGATCACCAAAGTAACACCACCAGTGAATTCCCCATGCCCAACAACCTTTATATGCAAAATTTCAGCCTTGTAGCTATCTCCAGTTGCTTGAACCAGGAACTGGTTCAATTTTGAACCAGTTGAACCAGATCTGGCCAGCCATGGGTCGGATCACCAAAGTAACACCACCAGTGAATTCCCCATGCCCAATAACCTTTGTATGCAAAATTTCAGTCTTCCAACTATCTCCAGTAGCTTGAACCAGGAACTGGTTCAACTTTGAACCAGTTGAACCAGATGAACTAGACGAGATACGGTGTCGGCACTATGCTCATCGTGTTCAGCGACCCCGATTTACTATATATGGGTACCACCCCAAGGCCGAAAACCGCTGTTTTTGCCCGTTTTTAGACTATTTTGAAATTTTCGGACGTAGAAATTTTTCAGCTTGAAGGTGTCCAAAAACGCTATTTTTCCATTTTTGACCATCTATAAAAATCGAACCAGATCGAAATTCGGAAAAAAACATAAACTTGCTAAGTACCATTGCCTAGATATTAAAAAAATAGTATAGAAAAATTTTTCCTATGGGCCGTTCGAAAAATCGAGTTAACACTAAATTGACAAAAATCATGCTGAATACAGAGAAAAAAACCCCACTTTCAAACCCGTAAGAGAAAGGCAAGTTTGGTATCATTCGAAAGCTCTCGGCCTGGAGATTTCAAAAATGTAAATATTAGCTCTTAATTCCTTCCCGTTAATTAGTTATGCCTAATTAGCACTGTTCAAAATCCGCAAAGTGCCTTTATAGCTCATATTATGGGGGGCTCTCCGAGCTCCCCCATGATACACACTGTAAATTCTTACTTACTGTTTCAGCGTTTCCAGGGTAAAGGAAGGGAGGGGCAGTTCACAGGCATCAATGATGAACATGGCAATCAAATCTGTGATATAGCGATGGGCAAAACTGTCCCAGTGAACACCGTCTGCACTTCTACAACACATGCATGCACATACAGGTAATTATGATTTTACATCAAGAAAATGAGGTACATAAACGCGGACTAGCAGGCGGATCCACGAAGGATACAAGGAATTAATCATAAAGAAATATAATGAAAAACGCCTGCCTGCAGTCACTAAGGCCTAAGCCTTAGTCCGAAACAGGGAAGAGCCAATGGGTACGGTGATTTCATGATATGATTTCAGTGTATAGGTTGTTGTCATGTATGTTAAGTTTAAGCATATATTGTGATGAAAATGCTAAGACATAAAAATTAGGGTTCACGACAGTTTACACGGACGCTAAAACGACCTAAGGAAAATAGCCATTCCTACCGATGGCTTTCCTGCAATGATCGCAGATAGAAGTTCAGATCCAGTACATCAAAGCCAAACTGGGTCACAATCTGAACAGCATAGTAGTTGGCCTCCAAAATTGATAGTCTGAAAATTTCAAAGCAATTTGCAACATAAAATTATTTAGTTGTTTATTTTATGATTTAGTTAATTAGGCTCCTGCATCCTCTGCTAAAAACCGGCCAACAATTAATACCAATTAATATCATTACTTTTATTCTGTCTAATTAGTAGCATCACCAAACCGGAAAAGCCAACCTCAAAGAGGGGCCCAGAAACTGAATTTCCTCCACCAGAAAGCCCCCGCCATCAGTCATGTTACTGGAGACTGGCGGAGTGGTCAGCCAGATGAACATGGACGTGGCCGGGAGAATCTCACGCAGCCGTTTCAGCAGACAGTTGAGATGTACCAGGTAGTCGGCCTCACTCGTCGCACCATAACTGAAAGAAAACAGCAACACAATGTACGTATATGTTTCTAACGTTTTATCGATTTTGTAGGAAAATTGAAGTCATGAGAAGGCATAACGTATATACCTCCTAGCCCGCTGGGAAATTTATCAAATTTCTATCTATTGCAAAAACTAAAGGAAAAACATATATCATAGGGGTCGCGGCAGCGACCCCTATAATATGTGTGTGAAAAGTGGCTGGAGACAGTGTAAAATAAGCTGCGCAGAAGCTGCGCAAAATCCTGCGCAAATTGTAGAGCACATCGAGTTTAGCATATCTGTAGAGTTTCAGCCCCGTATCACTTACCGTTAAAAAGTTGCACCCCGGACCGGTTATGGCGGCGATGTTTTTTTCCGGTTTCTCCTATTTGATGGTTGTATTGTATACACATAATGTTCGCCGCTTTCACGTGATCTGCAGCGGTGGGCCAACCTAAAGGGCTATAAGGTCTAGTAGTACCCTCTAAAGAATTTAAAAATCGCAACTGTTTTTGCGCCGCAGCTGCGCCACAGCGCCGCAGTGGCGCCGCAAAGTCGGCTCAGAGCGAAAAGTGACCATTTTTGTGGTCATCGCTCAGGTCGAACGTTATGAGCTGGAGCTGATTTCTTTCTATATTCAGAAATTACATATATATATTGAACAAACTAACGGTCCAGGTTGCGTTTCTCTATCACTTCCCTAGCGACCACAGTAACCCGTCAAAAATGGCGAAAATTCGAAAAATGAAAAATCGAAATTTCTCGCTATCTATTCAACTTTGAAAGCTCAAATCTTCGATACAAGGATTTTCTGGCACGGAGAATCGATTCTCGCAGTCAGTTTTACCGTCAGACCCGCCCATCTTGCTGGGCTGGTTCCACTTTGCCATCGGGAGGGTCAAGTCGGAAACCGCTTCCTGGAGGTCCATAGTAGGCTTTACCTGGCCTCTCAAAACTTTGTCTATGTTTTCAAAAGTGATCAAATTTGGTATCAAATGAGAGCTCTAAGTGAGCTGAGAAACTTTTGTCATAGAACTGCGTATCCAAAATGGCTGTAGTGTGCTGTGGTGGGGTGGGGACTTAAAAGCGATTTTGGGTCAAAAATTAAAGTTTTCAACGGTGATCAAATTTGGTATCAAATGAGAGCTCTAAGTGAGCTGAGAAACTTTTGTCATAGAACTGCGTATCCAAAATGGCTGTAGAGTGCTGTGGTGGGGTGGGGTGGGGACGATTCTGATTCAAACATAAAATTTTTCAAAAGTGGTCAAATTTGGTGTAAAATGAAAGCCCGAAGCGAACAAGAACAACTTTCGCCATGGAACCATCCACCAAAAGTTACGGTGTCGGATTTATGCCTTTACTTTCTCAACCGGAATTTAAAGGACAGACATAGGCCCAACACACATACGTATTATCCCCACTTGTGCGGAGTATTTCTGTTACTTGTTGAACTGTTGAATAGAAGCTTGCTTTGCAATACAAAGCAAATAATGGCAAAATTAGCTGTAGGGAATTCTGAAAATCGCCACTAATAAGAACACAATTTTAACCGATAGGCGATAATAATCAAAAAGCTATAAAATTGTACATTAGGTAGTGTATACACAAAACATAGCAAAAATCCTCGAAAAGCAAAGTCATACATCAAAATATTGTAAAACCCTTTCATTTCTAAAAAGTCTCACCGAGAAATATCCCAGAGGCAAGAGTTCATGATAATGATATCTGGCGGTTCCTTCACAAAATCCTCCAAAATCACTTCCACAAAATCATTGTAGCATCTGGAAAAATAAAGGAAATAAACAGGGAAACAATTGTGCCCAAAAGTCATGTTACAAGCAAGGACCGAAATAGACATCAGCACACCTGAAAATAGGGTTGGTTTTTTCCGGAAAAAAGTCGAGCGGAAAAAAGTACTTTTTTCCGGTTTTTTCCGACTTTTTAGCGCTGTCCTAATCATGTCAAAGCTTCTCAAAATTTGTTTCTATAAAATTTGTAGGCTGTCTTAAAAATATTTTTGCATGTTAAAGCTATTTGAACACTTTTATAAGCTTTTCGACGTATCGAAACTAATGAAAATTTATTATAGTGAAAAATTTTGTTCAAACGAAGTTTCAGCTGACTATAGGCGCAATTCTCAGTTACCTTAGTTTCTGGGAGCAGTGAGAATTTTCACATTATTTTTCCGTGTGCATAATGTTTTATTCTTTCAGAACTGGATTTTAGATGTATGTATGTATATAAAGTTAGTTTGCTACAGTTTCCATTTACAAAAGATGTACATACCACCTGGCATGTTTTGCCCTGGCGGGCAAGCAGGGCTTCAGTGTTGAAGCAATAATAGAACAGTGATCTGCTGTAATTAAGAGCATAGCTGTTGGTTGAAATGTTTAAATTGATTTCTTAATTTCAAAAATAACTAGTTCCTCGTTAACTGACAATGATATATATATACTTCATAAAGCTGAGGAGTGAGTTTATGAAAAATTAAGAAAACGTCAAATTAGTTCGGGGTTCAAAATAAAAACAAACTCAATATAAAGCTAGTAATGTAGAAAAATGAACAAAATTTGAGAAAAATCACGAAAATTTTTCATTTGAACACCTCTAAAACTTCCCAGAATGATAAGATTTTTACGACATTTTTTCCGTTTTTTCCGACCCTCCGGAAAAAAAGGAAAAAAACGGAAAAAAGCCCTTTTTTCCGGGACTTTTTTCGATGTCCAACCCTACCTGAAAACCCCAAAAAACGAAAAGTGACGAGGTTTACAAATAAGAATGGAAATTTCTAAAAAAAGTCAGCAGCTGTAAAATTTTCGGAAAAACAATATCTATCTAAAAAATTATCAAACACCTCCCACCTGGTCAGAAAGAAGTACTGAACGAGGAAGAATCCGTCCCCGCTCTGCCACTCCCGGGACTCCTTCATCTCGATCCCGTTGGAGGCCAGGGTACGGTAGGTGATCACGTCATTGCAATGGGACAGTTCAAGCTGAAACAGAATCAGGAAAAATGCAAGAACACAGTCCAAAACTGTACCTGCAAAAATAGTCCCTGATGGCAAGCTTTCCTACTGCAAATGCAGAAAAGTGCTGCGCTGGATAACATTGGTTGTTGGCTCAGTTCATCTTAGGCGCACTGTTATTCTTTGGAAACTATATTGAAACGCAGCCAAATTTTAAAACTCCATAATTGCTCAGTGAGTGTGTATATACCTTCGTAGATTAGTTACCCAAAACCTATAGCTAACCTTGTCCTTGAGTTCATTAGGGGTCATTTCACGATCCTCCTGTAATCCTACCACCAAATCCTTGTATACATTTCGTTGAACTAAATAAAAATACGTCATAACAGTACAACGCAAACGTATAATATATGTATCATATTGTGAGTGCGACGTGGAATCTAGGTCCGAACCAGTGGCACAAAAATCGGAATTTTGTAATCGTTTTGTTGTGACGCACACCCCAGTCCCCAACGTCCTCGAATATCAGGACACCAAGCATAAATGAGCAGTGCATCAACGGGAAATGAACACACAAAAACATGTACATACCAATATTACACTACGCATACATATATTTGATTTATAAATCCGCATTATATACTACATAATTTGATTTAAAAACTCGCATTAACTATAGGCAGCTGAGACTGAGTGAAAGCCAATTAAACATGCGACTTACTAGAATCGCCCATGACAACAACATGGCGATTTCTAAACAGGTTTTGAAGATCCTTTGTTTGGAAAAGCATAATAAAAGCAATATCTGTATGAAGCGGAGCGAAATGTGCGCAGACTTTTTACAGCAAAGATGCGAAGACAGTGCCCTGCGCCCCGGCAGGGAAATGCGGGAAACTGAAAAACAATATCTGTCCGTTACACCTGTGATCAGGTGCGTAGCCAGGGGGGGCATAGGTGTACCTGGGGGGGTGGGTGGGGGGACCCCTCCCCCGAAATGGAAAAGTGCCGATCCCACCCTCAAAATTTTGGAGGCAGACCCCACCCCCCAAATGGCCAAATCTCAGACCCACCCGCCCAAATTTGCCAGACCCCACCCCCACCCTCAAAATTTTGCAAAAAATTGAAGTTTTGTCGAACAAATGAGCAAAAATGAAGAAAATGTTTTAGTTGGAAATAACGCTTTTTTAGCAAATTTGCGATTTTTTCTAAATTTTTGACCAACCCCACCCCACCCATAGGTGTAATTGGGGGAAAGGGGGTTTGGGGGGTTTCCCCCCCAGCCATTTTTCCACCCCCCCAGAAATGTTTAGGGGCCCCCGCCCCCCTCGAAAATTGGCCAAAAATTGGGCATTTTAAGGGAAAATTTTGCAAAATTTTTCATAACAGTCCAAATTTTTGGCTTAACGTGTTTATTATCGCGAGAAATACACGTTTATAACGGTTTTATGAATTTCTAGACTCAATATTGACCTTATTCTGGACTCAGAAACATGTTGGCAATCAAGTTTTCGAGTTTAAAAACACGGTCTAGTGTTAAAATTACTTAATAATTTCATGTTTTTCGGCATTAGCAATGGCTGAAAATGCGATTTTTGGCATAAAAATGGAAAATTTCCAAAATTCCGGGGGAGGTCGCCCCCCCCAACCCAAATCCTCGTTACACCTATGACCCCACCTCAAAACGGCTGACCCCACCCACCCTAATCTCGGCTACCCCCTCCCCCAACGTTTTCTCAAGGTACACCTATGGGGGGAATGGGGGGAAGTCCCCCTCCGAAATTGTGTTGTCCCCCAGGAATTTTTTTCCTACCATGCGTAAAACACTTATAGTCAGACCCGGGAAAAAACACCCCCAAATTAAGCGTAAAAAAACGGGGCCGCCCTGGAAGCCTGGTAGACCCGGCGAGTCCCACTAATGTGTGATATTATAGGGGTCGCTACCGCGACCCCTATGATAATAATATAGCGCCATCCTAGATGACCTCAAACTATAAGTATGAGACCCCTGGACCAAATAGAAAGTTTTCAGTGTAATTTCAAAGTTGACCTCCCAAAACCACCGCCAAAAGCAAAGGGTCATATCGGAATTTCTAAACTTCTCTTGCTAGCGTGGAGAGACTCCGGGCTCCAATACTGTGCATGTGGGTTTGTATTGGCCCCAAGTATTAACACACAAGGCACCATATCCCCTACTGCATTGGGGCTCCACCAGCTGACCATTTTTTTACCCCTTTTTCCCACTTTTCGGGTAAAAAAATGGTCAGAACCCAGCAAAAAATTTTTTCTGAAGCAGTATGGGAGTTTTAATGCGTTTAGAACGCTTAAAAGCATCGATTAAGCCTAAAAACTTTTTAAATTAGTCAAAACCGACCATTTTTGAATATTTTTCAAAAATGGCTATTTTGCTTATGAAACCTGATTGGTTGATGCTGCTCAATTTTTGAACTTTTCAAATCGATAAAAATTGTTACCAATTCATTATAACTTTGGTTTTTTGGCCAAATATATATACTAAATTTGATGCGCTCTTTCATCTGGAAGCATCAAATCTACTCTAGCGCCAATATTTTGGGGTGATTTTTTACCAGAAACCATTTTTTTACCATTTTGTCGGGTAAAAAATCACCGATTTTTTTATTAATCTGAAAATCTGTGGTGCTAGGAAAGATTTTAATACCTGAATCGATAGAGAGCAGTGCCGGGCACTTACATGCAAAACCGCTTCCAGATTGGCCAACATTTGAGAAAGTTAGAGGCTTAAGTCGAAAACCCTTTTTTTATCCCGGGTCTGACTATATTTTTCAAAACATTTTCCCCATTATAATATAATATATACGTGATTCTGACTAACAAATGAGCACCAACTACCCTATTTCGGTCTACTTTGACCAGCCGAAAGTTGGGGGGGGGGTATGTCGAAACTCGGGGGAGGGAAGGTCCTCAAAAAATTTAGGGGGCGGGGCGGGGCGGGGGCGTGACAACCATAGGTGTAACCAGGCGCGTAGCCAGGGGGGGGGGGGGGTGAAATGGGGGAATTCCCCCCCCCGAAATTGTGTTGCCCCCCAGGAATTTTTTCCTGCTATGTGTAAAACGTCCATTTTTCAAAAAATTTTCGCGCCGTCGGCGCGAAATTAGTGTATTGTACCGTTATAATACGTGTTTCGCGCTTAAAAACGAGTACCAAGTACTCTATTTGGTGTACTTTGACCACCTTCTGAGTCATTTTGGTGCATGAACACGCACTGCGCCTCAAAAATTATTGTAATTTCAACGAATACTCTGTAAAAATTCCACGTAGGTCACGAAATAGAAAAATTTCTCAGCTTCTGGGGGGCTCCGCCCCCCAGACCCCCGAAAAAATTTTACATTCCCCCCCCGAAATTTTTTTCTGGCTACGCTAGTGGGTGTAACAGGGAATTGGGTTGGGGGGGCCCCCTTTTTAGACCCCCCCCAAACATCCCCCAAAAAGTTTTCTATTTTTATGCCAAAAATTGCATTTTCAGCCATTGCTAATGCCAAAAACCATGAAATCATTAAGTAATTTTATTTAACATTAGACAGTGTTTTTAAACCCAAAAACTTGATTGCCAACATGTTTCTGAGTCCAAAATAAGGTCAATATTGAGTCTAGAAGTCAATAAAACCGTTATAGACGTGTATTTCTCGCGATAATAAACACGTTAAGGTGGTGGTATCCTTTTGTGCAGTGCTTTTGTGGTGATTTTTGTGAAACGCTATAACTTTCGCAATGTTGGGAGTTGCAAAGAGCTTTATACATTGTTTTAAAGCTTATTAGGACTAGTGATGTGCGCCGGAGCTCCGCTCCGACGGAGCTCCGGAGCGGAGCTCCGATTTTCGGTGCTCCGGAGCGGGCTTCTGCTCCGGAGCTCCGGAGCTCCGGAGCTCCGGGTACCCGGAACAGCCATTTTCAAGCTTTGATGCCTGTCTGTTGTTCATAAGTTTGGGTAATAATGAAATATTCGAAGAGTTTTTATGATTTCTTGCTGTGGCCTCATGAACAGTGCGTAAGAACAATAAATTAGTGCTCGTATTATTTTTAATAACTTTTCTGCTTTCTCAAAACTGCTGTATAATTAGTTTTCTGGAGACAATTTTTGCAACTTGTCCAGATCATAAAAGTGAAAATTTTTATATATACATATATACGTAATTCTAAACCATGACCTCTAAGAATTGTTTGCATACGTATTTTATTTTCCATATAATTATATACGTATAATTGCAATTAATTAATCCATCGATTATTCCCTCTTCCGATAACATCCATGCTTATACGTAAACTTTCAATCTCTACAAATGTTTGCTTTCATCTCACCCATTTTTTCTAATATTTTTCAGATATAATTTCTCCTTGTTCAAATTTATTTTATGATTACATGCTTTTTAAAATTTCAACAGTGGATAAATACAAATTTGATCTACATTAAACTTGCCATATATAATTCATTATTGATTTGACAAATTTAATTTTTGACGAAAGTCTTAACCAATTTTATGGAGTCTTAATCTATAAAACTTAAATTTAGCAAATCTTAAAAGAATGCAACAGAACTAAACGGCAGTAAACTAAAAGTGGCTTTTTTGCCAACGCAACATATATACGTCATGCATAATGAAACGGCCACAAATTCTGTGAATAGTTGTCAAAGTCTGAACTGATTTCAAATCAAAGATACAGGTTAGCAAATGCATAGAATAGTAATGTTTATCAAAGGAATCAGATTCTGAACATAAAGATATGAAGCGATACGTAAAAGTAAACAGTGAGTAGACGTACTTTCAGTACAAAAATAATTTGCTTAGCTTAAAATAAAATTTTTACAATTTAGCCTCCACAAACAGTCGGAGCTCCGCGGAGCTCCGGAGCTCCGGAGCTCCGGTGCTCCGACAGCCCGCTCCGGCCGGAGCTCCGGAGCGGACAAATGTTTCAGCGCACATCACTAATTAGGACATTCACATGAGCTTACAGAACTGGCAAAATTAGCAAAAAATAGAAGAAATTTTCTGACAAGCTGACATAACAGGATGAACATAGACCAAAAGTTTTTGAACATAGATTACTCAAAACTGAAGATTCGGCCAAAAGTTCTTTTTGTGCCACGATATGAAGGACATGTGGTCGTAAAGATGGCACATTCGGTATCCGAAGCACAGGGGTTTGCTGGGACAGTTTCCGTTGGGACAGACGCCTACAGTGGTCGTGGTTGTCCCACCGGAACAGCAGAGGTACTGTGGCTGTGCACCACCTGTGGCCTGTTGACAGGTGTAGCCGGATGGACAGCTCCCCGTCCCGGCCCCCTGACAGCTGAGGTTGCTGGCGCCGTCCCGATAGAGGGACACAGGAAATCCTTTTTCGGAAAAAATCGGAAAAAATCAGAACTCATTTTTCCGATTTTTTCGGTAATTATTCCGATTTTTTTGTGCAACTTTTCCGATTTTTTACCCAATTTTTTCCGATTTTATCCGGAAATTTTTCCGATTTTTGTGCAACTTTTCCATTATTCCGATTTTTTTCCGATATTTTTCCTACCGTTTTTTCCGGTTTTTTTTCCGAAATTATTCCAATTTTTTCTAAGTTAGAAAAGATCGGAAAAAAATCGGGAAAAAACCCGGATAATTTATTCCTCCGATATTTTTCCGATTTTTTCAGACATCCGGAAAAAATCGGAAAAATATCGGGATAAAATTTGTAGTCAAAACTATTATTCCGGTTTTTTTCCAGGAAAAGTTTTCCTGTGGGAGGTCCCGGTGGGACAGGATCCCAGAGTGCCACAACAGAGCTGCTGGTTGGCGGTGGACAGCTGACATCCGTAGCCGCTGGGACAGCCCGCCAGACACCCCTGTGGATACCCATTTGTCGGGTTGATGTAACGAACCTGACCATTGCGACAGAATCCACCTGAGAGAGAGAGAGACCATATTATACACGATGAAAATAGATGTGGAATCAAATATTTATATAAAACTTGGCTTCAGGTAGTAAATAATAATTTTAAGGTGGTGGTATCCTTTTGTGCAGTGCTTTTGTGGTGATTTTTGTGAAACGCTATAACTTTCGCAATGTTGGGAGTTGCAAAGAGCTGTATACATTGTTTTAAAGCTTATTATCTGGACATTCACATGAGCTTACAGAACTGGCAAAATTAGCAAAAAACTAGCAAAACTTTTCTGACATACTGACTTCTGACAGGCTAGATAAAGACCAAAAATGTTTGAACATGGATTTCTCAAAACTGTAGAATCGCCCAAAATTTTTCTCTTGTGTCATCATATGACATATGAAGAAATTTTCTGACAAGCTGACATCTAACAGGATGAATATAGACCACAGTAACACGAAATTTCGCAACTTCGCATTGAGTTTTCTTGCTACTCAATAAGTCTTAGCCCAAACTAAGAAAAACATCCCTCCGCAGAAGTGCTAATTTTGATTCTGCCGAAAATCTCCGGAATCCGTCGAGTAGTTTTTGAGAAATCGATGTTCGAAACAAAATAATCGCAGTGTTGCCAAAATGGTTTTTCGGCCAAATCTCTAGCTGAAAGCAATAAAGTCCGGCTAATAGGCATTCATAAAATGTGCATTTGGACGATGCATCGATTGAGTATAACTAAGCCAATTTTGTCCTAAACATGTGGCAGTAATTTTGAAAAAACTGATTTCCTTGAAAATGGCCATTTTTTGACCCTAAAAACAGTTTTTTGCTTATACTGACTTAACCACTGGAGATAGCTCAAAGGTTGTAAGAGCAAAAATGTTCATTTTCGAGTCCTCTTTCCAGCCATACCAACCAATCCCGTGTCTTGTCTACCTACTGGGAGCTTAAGGCCAAAAATCAAAACTTTCTTATCTTTTGGCCTAAGAATACGGGACTGGTCCTAAAATGTTAAAGAGCAAGGAAATAGCTTATTTCGGAAGTTTTAGCCCTTTGCGTAAAGGAATAAAGCCGTAGGAGTCAAAAATACCCGAAAGGAAACCAGCACCTTAAGCCAAAAATTTGGAATATTTTGAAGAATTGTGAAAAATTTGCCCTAAAAACGCCAAATTTTCGCGTCTTCGGCGCGACTACCCCCCCCCCATCCTCCCAGTTGGGGGGGGGGGCGGGGCGGGGGCCCCCAAAAATTTCTGGGGGGGTTTGGAAAAATGGGCGGGGGCCCCAAAACCCCCCCCCCCCCAATTACACCTATGATGACCACTGGTCAGCCCCCTCCCCCCCAACTGAGATTTTTCTCTCACCCAATTCTACAAGCCAAGCAATTACCACCGTTATAAATTGAATAACACAAATCTGGAGGAGAACGTCAAATCTAATTTGGATTCGATAGATAGATAGCGTAGCTTTTACTGCGTTAATGAAAAACAGAATTACTATTAAATGTATAATTTGGTTTGTTGGGGATCCTATCCGCCACGTACGTCAATTCTTAAGTTTTATGTCAGAACCTGCCTATCTTCGATGAGCATGTCCGTCCTGTACTACTGACTGCGCTACTGTTATTAAGTTAGCATTCTGCCAATTTTAATGTTTTAACTAATGATTTCATACAATTTTCCTAAACAAGGTGTTGCTCAGGTTTTATGAAGATTTTTACACATCACATGAATTGCAGACTGAATTGAAATTTTGATATCTATGATTGTAGGATGAATATAAGTCTTATAGTCAACCCCCCCCCACGTTTTTTGATGCATATAACCTCTGTCCCACGCCCCCCCCCTCAGGAGACCTCAAACCCCGAGGTTAGGTGTAAGCATATGTAGGTGTAACACTAAACCCACCAAAACGGCCGAGCCCTCCCAAAAAGAGATTTTCAGATGTTGAAAATGTATGGGGGTTTTGGCAATTTTTGAGGACCCTCCCCTTCTCGAGCCGAGTGCCGACCCCCCCAGCCATAGGTGTAACGGGAATTTGGGTTGTGGGGCCCTCCCATAGGTGTGTTAGGGTAGGGGGGGGTGGGTGGGGGGGGGCACTCGAAGCCCATTTCTAGAAAACAATTAGAAAAATATGTCAATTGTTTTCTCATTTATTTCTGTAATGTTTTCTGATTGTTTTCTAATTAATTTCTAATTATTTTCTAATTGTTTTCTATATTTTTTCTAATTGTTTTCTGCAAAACCAGTGTCCACTTTCTAATTGTTTTCCAATTAATTTCTAATTAATTTCTCATTGTTTTCTTATTTATTTCTAATTGTTTTCTTGCAAAAGTGATAATTTTTCTAATTGTTTTCTAATTGATTTCTATTATTTTCTAATTTATTTCTAATGTTTTCTAAATTATTTCTAATGGTTTCCAAATGAAAACTTATACCACCAAATTAATTTTCTGGTGTTTTCCTATCTGATTTCCTTATTCGTCCTGCTGTCGTCAATATCCAAACCCCTCATTTTGGCGGACTGCCCCCAACTCGTCCCATTACTCTCCATGGGTTTCTCCCCACTCATATTAAGATGCTCGGAAATAGTAAATTTTTAAGGATTTTGGGTTTAAAAGTTTTAAATTTTTCTGCTTCATCGGAAGTTTTTGTTCCAGTGGTCTAATTTGGCGCTAAAACTGACAGTTTTAGTTCTACTGTTTGCGAGCACGATTTAGCTTAGTTATATATAGCTCTTTAAAAACTTATATATATATAACTTTTCGCGAAGTTTGCGACAGGGTAGCAATTTTCGCCAAAGTTGCCGAATTTCACGCAGACGTTTGACGAAAAAATTGAATTGTCGCGATATTCATGGGAGGCTAGCCTAGCTGAACTTTAGCAAAGTCAAGCTTTTTGTGAAAAATCCGCGAAGTTCGCCAAATCTAACGAAAAACCCTACGTACCTTTCGCGAAGTTCGCGAAAAAGGTTTTTAAAGAACAGTAATTTATATATATACAAGAACAAAAAGTGCTCCTTCGTCGCATGTAAAATACATATGAGTCTTCGTAGGCAGGTTGTACATAAACAAAAACTAGCCTGTGAAATACATATGAGTTCCGTAGGGAGGTTGTAAATTAAGGAAAACAAGTTGCAACCGCTTAACATATGAGCCTGTCCTACAACGAGGCTCATATTGGCGTATGTCATAATACGAATAATTTGCAGATTTACTTTTATATAAATACATACTGCATAAAGCTTTTCATTACAAATTATCCTTCATATATATAATGTTGATCAGTCAATATAGTGTGCATATGCTCAATACGGTACGCCATGAGGCGCTCTGACTCACAGCCATGGGAA
>JASAND010000223.1:0-19229 GCA_030248195.1 Trissonchulus latispiculum | reverse complement strand
GGCCCCAGCGTCCTGTGGGTGGGGGCCCCACCCACAGTGGGTCCGGTGTGGGTCAAAATTGAAAGTCTTCAAAAGTGGTCAAGTTTGGTGTCAAATGAAAGCCCTTGGCGAGGCGATGAAGTTTTGTGATTATACCAGCCACAAAAAGTAGCTCCACCGACCTTTGGCTGGCGTGGGTCAAAAATTAGTCTTCAAAAGTGGTCATGTTTGGTATCAAATGAAAGCCCATTGCATTGTTCAAGCTCCTTATCTGCGTTAGCTCACTGCTGGAAAGGGAACCTTTAAAATGACAGAAGGACAAGTAATAAAAATGCTCCTCCGGAGCATGAAAAAGTAATATGGGTAGTGGTGAGGTTGTAAAATCAAGAGAGGACTAGTCTTAAAAATGCCTAATATGGGGCTAGGTTCAAAAAAAGAAGAGGACTAGGTTGTGGGCGAATTAATATGGGCACAGCTTCGCCGAGCAACCCATATTCGCGGGCTTTCACGCTTCGCCATTTCGATTGCCATATACAAAGCAATTAATGTCAGTCAATAAATGCAATTCCAGCAGTTACATATAAATAAACTATATAGTATATAATTTGGTTCTGCTGGACTACGACTAGCAACGAGAAAAAACCGAGGCTATGATTGTAACGCTAACGGTTGAATAGAAGTAGAAGATCGCCGGAGAGACTCCTGATCCTGAACTTATTGTTGAAGTATGTTCTTTTCTTATAAATGGTTAAAACGCTCAGTAGATAAATATTCAGAGTTTATCGAAAGAAATGTCTGCTTCCACTAAAACTCGTTTATCATAGTTGTATATTATTTACCTACCGTAACTACTGGTACGTATAAAATAACTTCCCCCCCATCCCAACTTCCCATATTATTCCCCACAACCTATCCTCTTCTTTTTACCTACCCTATACATTTTAAGACTAGTCCTCTTAAACAACCTCACCACACCCATAACTTCACTCGGGAGCATTTTATTACTTGTATGTTTTTTCTG
Source organism: Trissonchulus latispiculum (assembly GCA_030248195.1). Taxonomy (NCBI): domain Eukaryota; kingdom Metazoa; phylum Nematoda; class Enoplea; order Enoplida; family Ironidae; genus Trissonchulus; species Trissonchulus latispiculum. Next base: position 18,229 of record JASAND010000223.1, on the reverse strand, counting down.
TTTGTATTTTTGCAGACTTTCGCGAGAACAGACAAATGATGCTGTTGCGGTGACAGGTAAATGCGAATTATATTTCCCGTGTAATTTTAAAGGAGTCATGAATTAGAGTGATGCGCATTTTTGCAGTATAATATAATTCTGGAAATATAAATGGTATATAGGTAATAGGTATATATATATATCATAGGGGTCGCGGCAGCGACCCCTATAATATGTGTGAAAAGTGGCTGGAGACAGTGTAAAATAAGCTGCGCAGAAGCTGCGCAAAATCCTGCGCAGATCCTGCGCAGATTTCATGCGCAAATTGTAGAGCACATCGAGTTTAGTATGTCTGTGAAGTTTCAGCCCCGTATCACTTACCGTTAAAAAGTTGCGCCCCGGACCGGTTATGGCGGCGATGTTTTTTTTTTCCGGTTTCTCCTATTTGATGGTTGTATTGTACATAATGTTCGCCGCTTTCACGTGATCTGCAGCGGTGGGCCAACCTAAAGGGCTATGGGGTCTAGTAGTACCCTCTAAAGAATTTAAGAATCACAACTTTTTTTGCGCCGCAGCTGCGCCACAGCGCCGCAGTGGCGCCGCAAAGTCGGCTCATAGCGAAAAGTGACCATTTTTGTGGTCGTCGCTCAGGTCGAACGTTACGAGCTGGAGCTGATTTCTTTTTATATTCAGAAATTACATATATTGAACTAACTAACGGTCCAGGTTGCGTTTCTCTATCACTTCCCTAGCGACCACAGTGGCCCGTCAAAGATGGCGAAAATTCGAAAAATGAAAAATCGAAATTTCTCGCTATCTATTTAACTTTGAACGCTCAAATCTTCCATACAATGGTTTTCTGGCACGGAGAATCGATTCCCGCAGTCAGTTTTACCGTCAGACCCACCCATCTTGCTGGGCTGGTTCCACTTTGCCGTCGGGAGGGTCAAGTCGGAAACCGCTTCCTGGAGGTCCATACTAGGCTTTACCTGGCCTCTCAAAACTTTGTCTATAGGGGTTTTCTGGTGCGCCCAGCTCATTCCCGGTGTCCTTTTTGCCGTAGGACTCATCCATCTTGCTGTGCTGGTTCCACTTTGCCGTCTGGAGGGTCATGTCGGAAACCGCTTCCTGGAGGTCCATACTAGGCTTTACCTGGCCTCTCAAAACTTTGTCTATAGGGGTTTTCTGGTGCGCCCAGCTCATTCCCGGTGTCCTTTTTGCCGTAGGACTCATCCATCTTGCTGTGCTGGTTCCACTTTGCCGTCTGGAGGGTCATGTCGGAAACCGCTTCCTGGAGGTCCATAGTAGGCTCTACCTGGCCTCTCAAAACTTTGTCTATAGGGGTTTTCTGGTGTGCCCAGCTAATTCCCGGTATCCGTTTTGCCGTCCGACGTACCTATTTTGCTGGGCTGGTTCCACTTTGCCGTTTGAAGGGTCAGTCGGGTGGGGGGTCAAGTGGTCGAAAATAAAATTTTTCAAAAGTGGTCAAATTTGGTACCAAATGAAAGCCCTAAGCGAGCTGAGCAACGTTTCTCATAGAACTGCATGCTCAAAGTGGCTGTAGAGTGCTGTGGTGCGGTGGGGTGGGGACTTAGGCGATTTTCGGTCAAAAATGAAAGTTTTCAAAAGTGGTCAAATTTGGTACCAAAGGAAAGCCCTAAGCGAGCTGAGCAACTTTTGTCATAGAACTGCATGCTCAAAGTGGCTGTAGAGTGCTGTGGTGGGGTGGGGTGGGGACTTAGGCGATTTTCGGTCAAAAATGAAAGTTTTCAAAAGTGGTCAAATTTGGTACCAAATGAAAGCCCTAAGCGAGCTGAGCAACTTTTGTCATAGAACTGCATGCTCAAAGTGGCTGTAGAGTGCTGTGGTGGGGTGGGGTGGGGACTTAGGCGATTTTCGGTCAAAAATGAAAGTTTTCAAAAGTGGTCAAATTTGGTACCAAATGAAAGCCCTAAGCGAGCTGAGCAACTTTTGTTATAGAACTGCATGCTCAAAGTGGCTGTAGAGTGCTGTGGTGGGGTGAGGTGGGGACTTAGGCGATTTTCGGTCAAAAATGAAAGTTTTCAAAAGTGGTCAAATTTCGTATCAAATGAAAGCCCTAAGTGAGCTGAGCAACTTTTGACATGGAACCATCCACCAATATTTGCTGTGCCAAATAACGTCACGTCCCCATGAAACTTTTGTCTTTACTTCTTCAACCGGAATTTAAAGGATATATATACCTATTTATATTTATTATATATTTAAAGGATATTTAAAGGATATATATATACGATACAGCCAACACACACACATCTGGCTTATCCCTTGGCAATTTTTTATGGGGGGGGCTTCATGGGGGGGGGGCCCCCCCCAACGAGGGGGGGGGGGGCGCACCCAAAATGGGGGGGGGGGGCAATTTTTTGAAATTTTTTTTGGAATTTTTGTGGGTTTTTTGCGTACTAACTGCTAAAAATCGCTAAAACATGACTAATTTTAGGTGTTTTTTAAGCTAAAATAGCGAAAATTTAGTGAAAAATCCGGCGAAGCCGGAAAATTTTTTGAAAATTTAGGGTAAAAATAGTAAAATTTGGCAATTTTTGGGGTTATGGGGGGGAGGTCGGGATTTATTGGGGGGGGGGGCTTTTCATGGGGGGGCTCCTCGAATGGGGGGGAGGTCGCCGAATGGGGGGCGGCCCCCACACCCCCCCCCCCCCCTAGGGATAAGCCAGCACATATTATCCTCTTTTGTGCGGAGCATTTTTGTTACTTGTGTATATAACTTTTTCAGTCCGCGAATATGGGTTGCTCGGCGAAGCTATGCCCATATTAATTCGCCCACAACCTAGTCCTCTTCTTTTTTTGAACCTAGCCCCATATTAGGCATTTTTAAGACTAGTCCTCTCTTGATTTTACAACCTCACCACTACCCATATTACTTTTTCATGCTCCGGAGGAGCATTTTTATTACTTGTTACAAAATAGTCGAGAATATAATGATACCACCGTCGACATTCTTTTCTCTGTATACAATCATTCGCAAATTCGAGAAGACATTCGCGGGTCGATTGGGAAAAATTTCTTCGCGAAGGCGCGTATAACCTCTCGGACAAGGCCTTGTATATATACGTATATATTTATGTATATATATACGTACGATATCCATACCATATATTAGTTAAGTGCTTTTATTCTCTGTGTATTTAATAGAGAAATTACAATAAATTTTCTGCGTGCTATTTCAACAATAGTTGAGCTAAAACCGTCATCTAATTATATATACAACAGTGCACTGAATTTTGAAATAACATTGGTCAACTCCAACGTTTCAATATATCTATTCCAATTTAGCAAAATTTAGTTTAGCAATTTTTTAGTCTCTATTAAAAAGCAAATAGAAATAGAATCGGCGGGGTTGTGCTGCTAGCTGCTCTATTCTGGTGTTCTGAAATATATATAAGTGCGCAGCATTTTTATCCTGTACGTAATTAATATTCATAATAACAAATTAACGATAATTTATTAGACCATTATTACTAATTCTGAACGTTCTAAGTATATATACAATGCAATAGCGCCGCAGGCGAAAATTTTTGAGAAAATAATATTCTGCTTATACGAGAATCGCAATTTTTGCAAAAGGTTTAAAGAAATTTTACAAGTTTTGAAAATTTTACTAAAATTTCACTTTTGATAATACGCTAAAATTGGTTCCGGTTCCGGTACGTTTTGAAAAACCGGAACCGGAACCGAATTCCGATCGATCCCTAGTATATATATATATATATATATATATATATATATATATATATATATATATATATATATATATATATATATATATAATATAATTTGTTTTCGTTTATGTTTATTTCGTTTATATATGTCGGAAAAAGCGGGGGGGGGGAGACTGACGATGCAAAGCCGGTGTCGAAAACTGGCTAAGGTGGTTGAATGGGCACCTAAGCTGCGAAAGTGGAACTCTTTTCGCTACAGGCCGTTTTCGTTTGGTCTAGTGGGGGCTTATATATATACATGAGCCACTTTCTGTAAGATTCGACCAAACTAGACCCCATGTGGTAAGTCTATTTTTCGACCTTCATGGATTTCGCTCATTTTCACATATTTTGGAGGCTATGACGGTAGAATAATAATGCCGCAATCCGCATCTCAAAATTCCTTTCCTAGCGTTCTGAGCAGGACCCCAAAGTTGGGGGTTCCGGCCAGTCATTAGTCCCTTCTACCCAGCACCACTCTAACTCAAATTGTGCGCGTTGTGCTGCATGCAGCACATCCATGTTGTACTTAAATAATTATGACATTCGTATATGCCAACAAGTTTACGGCAAACAAATCATACTTGCTTGCCACCTATGGTTTTAATGGCACGATTTTTATGTCAGCTACCCTCAGCCACCATAAGTCAAATTTGTGGTTTTTACCCCTAAACTCCTTCCCAAAAAACGAATTTCCAAATTTGATTGCATAATTATTGAGGACTATAGATCCTATAACAGTGCTAAGAAGACTAGGTCCTGACTTGATGGCCGTTGACAGGGGTAGCAGCACAAAATGGGCAAATGATCCGACAGCGAATCGGATAGGATTTGCCAGGTGCATACTGGTTCCTTTGACGAGTGGACTAAAGTTCCCTGGAGAACAAAGGTTTGCTCAGCCCTTTCCAAGCCGGATTTCGGCAACTTCGCGGAACAGATGACCAAATCGCAAGAACAATTCAGGATGTTGCTGATGGATTCCAGAAGAACCCGCCGGCGAAAAGAACCGCACTGGCCATGATTAAGTTCTCTAGAGCGTTTGACGAGCTGACACAGTCCACAAACACGCTCTAATCAACAAACTACTGAAGATGAGCCTGCCCATTTGCTGTGTAAAGTGGATCAAAGCTTTCTTGACAGACAGGAAAGCAAAGGTCTCCTACAATGGTCGACTCAGCAAATGGAGGATTATCCATCAGGGAGTGTCGTGTCTCAGGGAGACGACCTGGCCCTCTGGTCCTCAGATCCCACTATTGCTACTGCCGAGGCCAAACTCCAGCTGGCACTGGACAAAGTTGAAGCCTAGGCAGACAAATGGGGCCTTAAAATAAATTTGGGCAAATGCCAAGCCTGCATTTTCACCACCCATAATCGGCAGTCTACCCACAAACCCTCCCTCCGGATTAGTGGCCAGGAAAAACCATACGACCCTCACCCATGCTTCCATGGCGTGAGATTTGATTGGAAACTGTGTTTTGCCCCCATATAGCAGACTTCATATCCAGAGCGCACAGCTTCTTTTCCCTGTCCATAACCTTTTCGTGAGGAAACGCCTTCACGGTGAGAACCCGTAAGGTCGCTACGAAATCGTTGACCTGTTCATTAGTCTGCTTGTAGCGTCCATACAATTGCTCGGCTTGCTGTTTCGTTGTAGCCAGAAGTGGTTCGTATAGGTGCCGCAGCAGGGCAACTAAGCTATCAAAGTTATCCGGGGGCAGGGGCTCATTGCCTCCTTAACCTTGTCATCAAGCAACGTCCAGAGAATCCGGTACTTGAAGTTCGAGGAATCTCGTACACCTGGCTTATTTTTAGGCCAAAATTTATGGGGCGGGGCTCGAAGTTGCCCCCCTCCCCCATGTCTCACCAAAAAATGGGGGGATATTTTTGGAAAAATTTTGCTAATTTTTACGTTTTTTGTGCAAAAAATGCCAAAAATCGCTAAAAAATGACTAATTTTAGGTGCATTTTACGCTAAAATAGTGAAAATTTCGTTAAAAATCCGGTGAAGCCGGAAAATGTTTCGAAAATTTAGGGTAAAAATGGTAAAATTTGGCAATTTTCTGGGTTATGGGGGGGAGGTCGAAATTTATGGGGGGGGGCTTTTCATGGGGGGGACCTCGAATGGGGGGGGGGGAGGTCGCCGAATGGGGGGCGGCCCCCCCAGTAAAAATAAGCCTGGTACACCGTCACTACAGTAGCCTTGAAATTAGCCAGCCAGCTTGACCGCTTTATGCTGCTTTTGGGCCCTTGAAAGGGTTTGTTGTTGTTCATTTCCGGGCTCCATCAGCTTAGAAAAGCTACAAGAGGGCACTTCGGCATCTACTGTCCCAGCACACGTCTTTTCATAGTCAGGCCCACACATCGGAGAATCCGGAAAGGCTGTGTTTTTTTTTGCGAAAAAAACTGCGAAATTCCGCACTTTTTTTGAAAATTCGGCAACTTTTTTCGGAGCTCTGCTTAAAGTTCCGCAAAAAATTTTGTCCTTGAGCAGAAATTTTCAGTTCTCTCAGATGAAAAATAAACGTATTTCTGATACTTTTTGAAGAAATTTTTCAAAAAATTTCGCGCCTTCGGCGAGTATTTCAATATACGTAGACACCTTTCAATCTTAGCTGAGAGTTAGAATGCCTAGTGACAGCTATTCAATGAAATTCTTTTAGCCTTGAAACCATAATATATATACCATAATTTTAAACTATTATTAACCTATTAGCAGTTTGCTTATATCTTAAGATTTTACTGACAGTGGAAACTCCCGGCAGTTTGGAACCCGTTGACCAGTACGGATGCCCGCACCACTCCCCTCCCCCCCCCCCCCCCCACTACTACTTCTCTGACCCCCTTATGCATGCTTCGCCGAAAAATAGTTATAACTTGATTAGTACCAGCTGTAAATATTAAAAATGTGTTTAAATACACCCAAATTACTAAAATTCATTAGTTATCTTTAAAATACCCTATTTCCAATTTGTGGCGAAATTCCGCAAAAAATTTGCGCGTAAAAGTTCGCAATTCGACGAAAAAAAAACCCCGGCGGAAGGGAATTGTTGGGGGAATTGGGCCCAACCGCTCGGTAGCATGATTTGAGGACTCCAGATGCTTCAGTGTTAACCCAACACAGTCGTGTTCCCGGCAGTTTGGAACCCGTTGACCAGACGGATGCCAGGGGACACCTGTGGGATCTCCATTTGATGGGGTCCATGTCCATCGGATTTCCCACGGAGGTGGTTCCAAGCCCCCCCCATTGAAAGGGTTTCATTCCCTTGAACCCCTTGAGTTGTTTTCCCAATTTTCTATACGTACGTACGGTTAGTTCGCCGTCTACCCATCTGGTATGGTGGATGCCCAGCATCAAGGTCATGTGGGGTTGGCCAAAGTGCCAACATTTCCCTGCAAACCCTTGGAGAAGCTTCCTCCAACGCCTTCCACGTGACTGCCGGGAGCTCCGCCAGCCACTGAGTAAGCAAATCCCTGATGGCTGGCTTTTTCCTAGGCAAAAATTTCTGGGGGGGGCAGTCTGGGGGCGGTCGCCCCACGTCTGGAAGGGAAGAAAAATTTTTCAAAAATGCTTAAAATATATGGCAATTTTTTGCTGCTGAGCTAAAAAATGAACTAACATATTTTTAACCTAAATTTAACTTAAAATAGTTACAAAATGCCCAAAAATCCGGTGAAGCCGGAAAATTTTTTCAAAATTTATCCTCAAACCCTATTTTTCCGGGCACTTTAGAGTTCTAGGGGGAATGTCCCAATTCTGGGGTGGCTGGCTGCACCATATCCTGCTGTTGATTAGCCCTCCGAGCGGGTACCGCTGGTGGATTGGTCAAAGGGACCACCCATTTGTCCATCGGGCCACGAGTCTTGCGAGGCTGTTTCCCCTTTGAGGTTCCTTGGGCTCCTTCGTGGTTAGTTGTTGGATTAACCAAATTAATCTGCACCGTGCTTCTATGCATCTGTCGTGGGGGAGTAGTTGGTTCCGGATCTCGGCCAACCGGTTTATACTAGAAGAAGGAGGATGCTGGCTTTGCTGTCTTCGAAGCGGTCTGCTATGTATATGATCCCAGCCTAGGTCGCTGGTATTCCTGCTTCATGCCCTGTTCAATATCCGCAATTTGTCGAAGGCCCCTCCAATCCGTGGTCTCGAAAATTGGGGGAGGTCCTATATTGTGTTGGTATAAATGATTAGCCAAACCACTGCCCAATATGCTGTAACCGAGCTTTAAGCACCTCCAGCTGTTCCTTAGTCTGTTTCTCCAGGGTAGAAGCCGAATCCTTCTGTTCCGGTTCCACTTGGGACTCCGTCCTACCTCCGATCTCGTCCAGCGATTTTTACGCTCTCCCAATACCTTGCATGTTTCCTCCTCTTCATCCTCCGCGACTGCCATGCCAACTGGCTTAGGGTCCTTCGATCGAGTTGCTAGGGGTCGATGTCGATACCTACCTAGATTCGTAGGGTGCCCCTGGCCTGTCGCCTCTCTCCCAACACTTGTGGTTGACGCCAGGCGGGTCCGTCCGGCAATCGGATTGGGTATCCATGTAGTCTCCACCCCACCTCCACGCCCAGCACACGTCTTTGCAAGGCAGACCACAAAGGGAAGCCTGGAATAGGGCGATAGAGCAGGTCCACCCGCTCGACAGCATAATTTATGTCTAGCTCCGACATGACTGAAGATAAACGGATGCCAGGTAAAGTGACCCCTAGAGAGAACTCCAGCCTACCGAAGGTTATATGGTGCAGGTGCTTATCTCCGGATTCACAGCCCGAAGCCAGGAGCGACAACTCTAATGTTGACTACATCTGTGGAAAGGGGGTCAGCCCTTCATCAGGCATTACGCCAGAACACAGACTCCTGTTATATACCTTCCCACCGCAGTGGTACCCATTTACCGACCAGTTAAGGATAGACAGCTGGGTTGGCTGGAGCCCACGGCGAACCAATATGTGCTTAGTCCCTTGCTCAAGGGGATTTGCGAAAGCCTTGTGGTAGCGGGGGTTCGAACCTAGGACCGTAAGATCTTTAGTCGAACACCTTACCACTCGGCCATTGCGGCACTACGGATGCCAGGGGACACCTGAGGGAATCTCCATTTGATAGAGACCATGTCCATCAGATCTCCCACTTAGGTTCCATTGCCACCCTGTGAGGGTCCGGAGCAGGGGCGCACCCAGGATTTTGAAAAGGGAGGGGTCGAACCTGAAAATTTTCCTATTTTTAAGTTTTATGCATTGAAAATAGCTCAGTTTTTGCTTTCTCCCCGAAAATTCCGGGGGGTAAATCGGACAAAAAGGGAGGGGTCGGAACCCCCAAAACCCCTCCCCTGGGTGCGCCCATGGTCCGGAGGGTCAGGTCAGGTACTTAGGGGCAGGGGCGTATCCAGGATTTTGAAAAGTAGGGAGTTTTGACTAAAATTTATTGAAAAGAAGAGGGTTTTTGACAAAAAGTTGCACTTTTTTGTAATGGAGTTTTGATAAAATTTAACTCAATAGGAGGGGTTTCAACCCCAAAATCTCTCCCCTGGATACGCCCTTGCTTAGGGGTATTATAGGGGAGCGCGAGAGACCCTTGGAGACCCGTTCGAGCTCCGTGCCAGCTAAATACTCAACGAAACTGGACAATTTTGGTATCGTTGGAATCTACACGACGAATACTATATACAAGTCGCAAAAAAGTTTTGGTCAAAATTTCCAGCTTTGAAAATTTTCGCTTCAGGCAGGTTAGGTCCGTTTTTTCCGTGTAAGTCACGCTTGGAAAAATGCAATTTTCTGTCGGAGTGTTAGAACGATCTGGGCATTTTCAGCAGGTGAAGTTTGGTTTTTCTGAACGTATATACCCCGAAAGTGAACCTTTTTGATATTTTTTCGCTGCCCGGCCCGGCCAGCCATCTGTACAGCCGGCCACAAGTGGACTTGGCGCTAAAATGGCCAATTTTTTTGTCAAAGCTACAGGACTCAAGTAAGACGCTAGAGAGACGTGGTTTGTTGCATAAGGATCTACGGAAGGGACTATATGTCCTAACGAGGGCGATTTTTGATATCTGGCCAGAATCGTTATTGCGGCCGGCCAAAGTTGGTCCGGCCAAATAGCCATTTTCGGAAAATTTTTAAGTCCCAACTCTACAGGAAATAGTAAAAAACAGGCCTAAATATGCTGTTTTAGGCCATATAGTGGGACGCAAATAACGGTTATTGGGGTCGCTGAAAACGATGAGCATAGTCGCAACGCTGTGCGGTGCTGCTATCGTGCTGACAAATCGTACAATTTTCCGAAGAACTGCCAATATCAACAGCAAGCTGCAGCCGATAGAAACTGGACAGTTTTCGCGAATATGGGTTGTTCAGCGAAGTTGGTCCATATTAGTGCGCTTTTAACCTAGTCCTCCTGGCATCTACAACCTGCCCCTCCCATATTAACGTTTTAAAACCTAGTCCTCTGTCTATTTACAACCTAATGTCACCCATATTGCATTTTTCATGCTCCACCGGAGCATTTTTATTCTTGTATATATATAGTGGTCAAAATAATTTTTTCAAAAGTGGTAAAATCACAATGAAAATCCAAAGTGAATTGAGAAACTAATAGAACCACGCATCCAACGTGTCAGTATAGTCCTTAGCGGTAGAGACTCTAAGTAGGGCGATTTTGGTCGAGATTAAATTTTGAAAATCGATATGGCCAAAAAGCAGAGGAGTGTTATAGGCCGTCCCCCGGAACTGATCTGATGGTCTAGTTCCACCATCCATAAAGCTTTCTCAAATCCTTTTGAGGCATGTGCTGTGCTCACATACGTTACGTACGTAGGTAACAGCCATCGCAATCTTACTTATGTTTCTTGATTTTCTTGATTTGCTAATTTTATTTTAGTTATCTGGCGTTGGGATGATAGTCGGCGGAGCTGTAATGGAGATTAAGTATAGAAATTACATTAACCTGTTTGGGACCTCGTTCAGTTCAGTAGCAATCTTGCTGATTATCACAGGAAGTATCATTGCGACAATAGGATTTTTTGGTTGCTGTGGTGCCATTCGTGAAAGCTACTGTATGATTATGACGGTACGTGGTAGGAACGGTAATGCATGTTACGTATATTTTCATCAAATCCTATATAGTATGAGTGAAACTCGATGGCACGGTTTTTTCAAATTCGGACCTGTGCTCTTCAGTGTGCTTTTTTCTAAGAAAAAGTATTTTCTAATACGTATGAAATAGTGTTAGACTAGTGGATTACAGAAGAATGAGAACGCAAGTACAAAATGTCAAATGTCAAAGCTTAAGGAAAAAAGTTTTTTCAGCAAACAGTCTTCCTTAAGTCAAAACTTTTAAAGAGATTGCTTACTTTGCTTGCTTATCAGGAGGCCTACGTAGGATCATCCGCTGCTCCAGCGAGTGATTCGGTCATCGTTATCCACTGCTGTCTGTCGACAGCGATGTTGGTCAAGATATTCTTCCAGTCTGATGGCCAGGAACGGTATATTTCGGTGAAGTTTTAGTCCCGCGAAATGGTTTTGTACTGCTCTTTGCCAGGTAGTGTGGACGCCACCACAGGGACGCTTCCATTGCGGCAAAGGTTCTGCCATCAGCGTTCGCCTAGCGGTGAACGCAGGACTTGACTGACTTGAGTCGACGTCTCAGCAGTGTTTTTTGCTCAAAAAGTGCGCAATGACACTTTTTTCTGAAATGAGCAGAAAAATTTGGGCTTGTGCCCACGCATGCGCACCTTTTCTAGCGACACTGAGAGAACATTACTAAAAATTAGTTGCTCAACGTGTCAAAAAAATTGCTCCTGGCTCTCAGTTTCACAAAAATTATCCCATTTTTCCTGGGGGCTCCGCCCCAGGCCTCCGTCCTTGCTTGCCAATTACTGGTTTATCGCGAAGTTTCGACCTGACTTTCAGTAAACAGGTTGCAACCGTCGTTGCAAAGTTAGGTGAGTTTGCAAATTTATCCGCCATTAAGTTCTTGCATCTTATAATCAACAGCTTTGAACATTGTAGAAAGGTCATGCAATTACTAATAAATGCAAAACAGGAATTTTATGCTAAATTTTAGCATTTTTCCTGCTATGCGCATTTTTTTAGCAAATTGCGCAAAAAATTTTCAGGCAGTGCGCAGAAGAAAAAGTGTCCGAGCAAAAAAAACATTGCGTCTCAGTAGTTGTGATTTACTGATGTCTTTTGCTGATGTCATTTACCTTAGCAGGCCAGGTTTCGTAGGCATAAAGAAATAGGTCGAAAAATCAAGAAATAGAAATGTAAAGTAGACTCAAACGAGCATTTTTGGTTCTTGTCAGGGGGAGCGCTAGCGCTCCCCCTAGAATAGGGAAAATTTGACGCAATGTGTATAATCTGGACATTGTTTGGCCTGTGGCCAGCGGAGGAGTGGACCGATCGGGCTCAAACTTGGTGTGTGAAGAGCCTGTGGGCAGGGGTACATGCTGTGAAAATTTCAGCCGGATCGGCCGGGAAGATCTTGAGATATGGAAATTGGCCCCCCGCGCAGGTCGCGTTTCTCTCCATTTTTCCCCCCAGGGGTGCAGGTCGGAAGACCCTTCAGAGCCGTACTATTTTAGGTTTTTTTGTACAAAAAGTTCCGCAATTCCGGGGAAATTACTTTCCGCGGTTCCCGGACCCCCCCCCAGATGGCACCACCTCCCCGGTGGAGACCCCCCAGGTGACCCCCGAAAAAAAGTCCGAAAATATTCTAGCCTCGAAATAGATCGCAGCGAGCGAAGCCGGGCTCTCATATGGCTCGTGTGGCATGGCCCAAGGGTGAAGGGCTCCGGGAAGCGAGATGGTGCTGCTCGATGGTCTGTGGCGCCCTGGCCAGGGGTCAAAAGTTAGTGTGTAAAAGGGGGTCTGGGCCTACGGAGTAGGCAGCCCTATACATAAGAGCTGCTGGGCTGTGTTTTTTTTTTCGTCGAAACTTTTTGCGAACTTTTACGCAGTCCTCCAAAATTTTTTGCGGAATTTCGCAAAAAATTGCGAAATACTTATGTTTTAGTATTTTAAAGATAACTAATGAATTTTAGTAATTTGGGTGTATTTAAACACATTTTTAATATTTAAAGCATGGTACTAATCAAGTTATAACTATTTTTCGAAAGTCGAAGCATGCATAAGCGTGTTTTACAAGAAGACATAATAGTGATGAGATACGGGGGTCTGGGGGCGGAGCCCCCAGAAGCTGAGAAAATTTTGTAAAACCGAGGAAAATCCTTAGTGGAAATTCTCAAAAGTTTAGTTTCGACTGTCAGTAAAATCTTAAGATATAAGCAAACTGCTAATAGGTTAATAATAGTTTAAAATTATGGTATATATATTATGGTTTCAAGGCTAAAAGAATTTCATTGAATAGCTGTCACTAGGCATTCTAACTCTCAGCTAAGATTGAAAGGTGTCTACGTATATTGAAATACTCGCCGAAGGCGCGAAATTTTTTGAAAAATTTCTTCAAAAAGTATCAGAAATACGTTTATTTTTCATCTGAGACAACTGAAAATGTCTACTCAAAGACAAAATTTTTTGCGGAACTTTACGCAGAGCTCCGAAAAAAGTTGCGGAATTTTCAAAAAAAGTGCGGAATTTCGCAGTTTTTTTCGCAAAAAAAAACACAGCTGCTGGGCTGAGGTTTCGTATTCGAATAGGAACCCCTATATGGTGAATCTAAATGGCCCATTAGTTTCGCTCTAGGACCTATCCATGTGGCTGGGGGGCACCCTGATGGTGGTGGGCCCTACCGTGTCGCAACTCCAACTTTAACCTCTTCTACAGAAATATCTACAGTGAGCAGGTCTCTCTTGTTTGGGGTTTGGGGTGGGGTGCGGGAGCACTACAGCATAGGCTATAGTAGGTTTCGCCCGGACCCCTGTGGCGCCCTGGCCAGGGGTCCGGACCGGGGACCTGGTCCAAAATGGCCAAAAATCGATTTTTCCAAAAGTGACCAAGTAGTTTGGTATCAAATGAAAGCCCTTGGTGAGGCGAATATTTTTTGTCATTGGAGGACCCCTCCAAAGTGGATCCAGCGGCCTGTGGCGCCCTGACCAGGGTCCGGACCGGCCCAAAATGGCCAAAAATCGATTTTTCCAAAAGTGGCCAAGTTTGGTATCAGATGAAAGCCCTTGGTGAGGCGAACATTTTTTGTCATTGGAGGACCCCTCCAAAGTGGAGCCAGCGGCCTGTGGCGTCCTGACCAGGGTCCGGACCGGTCCAAAATGGCCAAATATCGATTTTTCCAAAAGTGGCCAAGTTTGGTATCAAATGAAAGCCCTTGGTGAGGCGAACATTTTTTGTCATTGGAGGACCCCTCCAAAGTGGATCCAGCGGCCTGTGGCGCCCTGACCAGGGTCCGGACCGGCCCAAAATGGCCAAAAATCGATTTTTCCAAAAGTGGCCAAGTTTGGTATCAGATGAAAGCCCTTGGTGAGGCGAACATTTTTTGTCATTGGAGGACCCCTCCAAAGTGGAGCCAGCGGCCTGTGGCGCCCTGACCAGGGTCCGGACTGGTCAAAAATCGGTTTTTTTAAAAAATTTCCAGGTTTGCTATCAAATGAAAGCCCTTGGTGAGGCGAACATTTTATCTCATTGGAGGACCCCTCCAAACTGGTCCCAGCGGCCTGTGGCGCCCTGACCAGGGTCCGGACCGGTCCAAAATCAGTTTTTTAAAGGTTTTCAAGTTTGGTATCAAATGAAAGCCCTTGGTGAGGCGAACATTTTATCTCATTGGAGGACCCCTCCAAACTGGTCTCTAGCGACCTGTGGCGCCCTGGCAAGGGGTCCTAATTGGTCAAAAATCAAAATTTCCAAAAGTTGTCAAATTTGGTCTTAAATGAAAGCCCTAAATGAGCAGAGCAACTTTTGTCATGTATATATAACTGCATATCCAAGGTTACGGTGCTGGTTGGCTTTTAAAATAGCCTTCCTGCCTAAGATAACGCACCGTGTAAAAAGTTCTGAAAAGGCCATGAACAGTGGCCTTCCAGCCTAAGATAATGCTCCGTGTATAATGTTCTGTAGAGGCCATGAACAGTGGCCTTCCAGCCTAAGATGACGCACCGTGTATAAAGTTCTGAAAAGGCTATTAACAGGCATTTTTCCGCTTCAGCAAATACATTCAGTTGAACTAGAACGTTTTCATCCAGCCTGTTTGCGGTTGCTAGCTTTGCTTACATTGTGTATATATGCAACTTCTCTGACATGATTTTCTCTGCAGCGGAAAAATAAGCGAAACTAGGGGGAAAATGCCCTCGACGGCCAACCAACTTGGTAGAATAGGGAAAGACTTGAATGTTAAATACACGGTGCATGGTTACAACTGAGATTCTGCTGAAGCGGAAAAATGCCGTTTCTCAGCTTCTAAAATGACAGAAGCCAGCTTTGTGCGCCGAATAGGGAATCTACTCGGCGACTAAAATGAAAGAAACCAGCTTTGTGCGCCGAATAGGGAATCTAGTCGGCGACTAAAATGAAAGAAACCAGCTTTGTCGCCGAATAGGGAATTCCCTCCTTCCGCCCTATTCGCGCGAACTTTGAAGCCTGTTATGTGTTGCTTTGCTGAATAATGAGAGAGCTTCAGAATGGCAGAATTACTTCAGAATGCAAAACAACAGTTTTATCAAGCACTTACGTAAGTCAAGGTTTTCACAGACATAAATACGCTGTCTTCGATGTGCTATCAGAAACATTGAGAGCATATATATATAGGTGTGCTCTGTGCTGATCTTGCCGAGAATTGATACAATCAAACATTATATATATAAAATGAAATGCGATTGATTGTATACCTGTTTTAGCACAAGGACTGTCGACCACAAATTGTTTAAACTGCATATATACTTATTGTTGCTTTCTGTTGGTCCTGCTAGCGGTTGTATGCATAAAATATTTACGGATCAGGTAGCTCAAAAAGAAATTAATCTAGCGCCACCCCTAGTCACCACGCAACCGGTACGGGAAATGTCATATTGAGCGCAATGCTTACGTTTGCAGTTCCTAACAGAATAATTACCTATATATTTCCTCCCGAAAGACGATAAGTTCGCGCGAATAGGGCGGAAGGAGGGAATTCCCTATTCGGCGACAAAGCTGGTTTCTTTCATTTTAGTCGCCGACTAGATTCCCTATTCGGCGCACAAAGCTGGTTTCTTTCATTTTAGTCGCCGAGTAGATTCCCTATTCGGCGCACAAAGCTGGTTTCTGTCATTTTAGCCGCTGAGAAACGGCATTTTTCCGCTTCAGCAGAATCTCAGTTGTAACCATGCACCGTGTATTTAACATTCAAGTCTTTCCCTATTCTACCAAGTTGGTTGCCCGTCGAGGGCATTTTCCCCCCCTAGTTATAGGAGGGCGCGATAGCGACCCCCCAATAATATGGGTGTAAAAGGCTCATCGCGCCCCTTAGAGATCCGTTCGAGCACCTTGCCAGCTAAATGTATACTCTACCAAACTAGACAAATTTGGTATAGTTGAAATCAGCACGACGAGTACAACAAGTAGCAAAAAAGTTTTGGTCAAAATTTGCAACTATAAAAATTATCGTTTCCGGACAAGTTAGGTCCGTTTGTTTTTTTTCCGTTTAAGTCACGCTTGGGACAGCCGTTTTAATCTAACTCACAAACTGAACGATGTGGGCATTTTCAGCCGGTGAAGTTTGGTTTTTCTGAGAGTAGTATTTGTGTTAACGTACCTTTTGGACAATTTTCCGCTGCCCGGCCCGGCCGGCCACCTGTGCGGCCGGCCAAAGGTGGCTTGACCGCTAAGATGGGCAAAAAAGGCTAATTTTGTGTCACGGCTACAGGGAACAAGCTAGAGAGACGCTGCTTGTTGCATAAGAAACTTTGTGATTTGTAACGTGTCATAACGAGGGCGATTTTCGATATCTGTCCGTGATCGTTCAGGCGGCCCTCCCAAAGTTGGTCCGGCCAACTTAGTGCCGAAACGAAATTTTCAGAAAATTTTTAAGTCCCAACTCCACAGAAAATTGCCAAAAATAGGCCTAAATATGTACTCTGTTTTGGACTATTTAGTGGGACGCATTGTATGTGTTACCGGGGAAGTTGAATACGATAAGCATAGTTACACCGCTATGCGGTGCTGCTATCGTGCTGTTATGCAGAAACTTACTCTAAACGACTAAACATATGAAACTTGGTGATAACTGTCTGTAGTAAGGGGGAACTGTTGCTGTTTTAGTTGGTGCACTCTATAACTTCCACGGTGCTGTACGTGCTGCCCCAAACACGGCACCGTCGATAACAAGATATTCATTCGTCACTGGTATTTGAAATGTATATGGGTTTCTGGTGCCCCCAGCGCATTTCGGGTGTCCGTTTTGCCGTCCGACTCACCCATCTTGCTGGGCTGGTTCCACCTTGCCGTCTGGAGGGTCGTGTCGGCAACCGCTTCCGGTAGGTCCATAGTAGGCTCTCTACTTGGCCTCTCAAAACTTTGTAACTCAAAACTCAAACTCAAAACTCTACGACTCACCCATTTTGCTGGACTGGCTCCATTTGACCGTCTGAGTGGTCAGGTCGGGTAAGGGGTCATTTGGTCAAAAATCAAATTTTTCAGAAGTGGTCAAATTTGGCATCAAATGAAAGCCTTAAGCGGTACGAGCTGTGGCTGGCTTGCGCACTGGTGATGAAAGATATGTATATATAAGTTCAGGAGCATATGTACATATATAAAATAATGGAAAACAAGAACACAAGTGCTGCTTCGTCGGATGTAAAATACATACGAGTGTTTATAGGCAGGTTGTACAGAAGCAAAAACTAGCCTGTAAAATAATATGAGCCTTCGTAGGCAGGTTGAAAATTAAGGAAAACAAGTTGTAACTTCTTAAGAGCCTGTCCATACCTGAAACGGTAGGTCAAATTTCACTGACGCTTGTGGAAGCAAATTTGGGTACCCCTTGTGAGAGCAATTTTTCTTAGGGGCACTTTTGAAAGCTATTTTTAAACGCTTTTTGCCATTTTTAAGCTAAAAACACGAGTTTTTAGCGAAAACACGTTTTCGGACGTTTTTTAGCTAAAACAGCAATTTTAAATGAAAAATTCCGGCGAGGCCGGAAAATTTTTGAAAGTTTTAGTCGTTAAACCTATTTTTTGGGAGATTTACGACTTCTCCGATCCGAGGGGGAAATTCCCCCTCCTTCTTCCCCCCCCCCGTGTCCACCTATGAGCCTGTCCTACAACGAGGCTCGTATTTGCGTCACAGCGCATTCCACATTGAAGTCTCATTAAAAAGCTCAGCTTCATCCTACAGAAAAAATGAATAGACGTTGTGCTCTGGAAGAAATGGACTGAATGAACTACGACTGCTCATGCTGAATTGTACATGCAACCTGATGTTTACTGAAACACTGTGGCACACCTAATTTGGTGAAAGCCGAAACGCTGTGCATACTGCATACATATACCTAATGCATTCTCGGAACACTTTCACATTATACACACGCATATGGATCCGAGGCAGCCCGCCTCGTGGTGTGCCGTATGGA
>JASAND010000222.1:0-61854 GCA_030248195.1 Trissonchulus latispiculum | reverse complement strand
GCCATGTTACTGCTTAGTTGCTCTATTTCTAAATTTCCTGATTAGTGATTTTCAGTCCTGAAGCTCTGTCACAGGCTGGTTTTTCTTGTGCTGCCGGAAGCTGAGGGGTCCCGCTTTTTGAGTGTTGGTCCAGTCTCCCTTCTGCGTGTCTGGTGTCTCAGTCCCCTGTCTGCTCGTGGGGACGTCTCTCCTGCCATATCTTCTCTTGTGGTCAGGTCCGTGTTCCTGCAAGTAAGGGTGTAGTGCAGCATCTCAATCTCTGGCTTCTCCATTACATTTACATTTCAGGACAAATTAAAAAGTTAGTAATCTTAAAATGATATCTTGTCTATCCCTAATGTCTAAACCTCAATTTACTCCCAGGTAATTTCTCAACGACAAAGACAGCTGCATGTGATCGTCCATGTCTGGTCTGGCAATTTGACAAAACAAAAACACCCAAATTTCAGTCTTCTGTGGCAGGCATGGGTGGCAATTCACCTCCGCCGCTGGGCTGGTGAGCTGTCACGATTTCCCCAGAGTCTCGCGTGGCACCGGCTTATCCACATCCGGATGTAGGAAGTTTAAATCAGAGAGTCATTTCCCGCACATTTTTGCAGCGGGAATTGACCGGAAGACAGAAGGCTAAACATACCTAGTGGCGTGGTTACCCACTGTAATTGAGTACGATCATCCTACCGACCTCGCCGCTCGTCGTCGTGATGGCTACCGTCCTCGGCCGTTGGTTGGCCAATGGCCGAGTGTTGTTTGCCGGATCTGTGCGCTAACTAAAATGTTGAAAAATTTAATTTCAAGCTGCATAATATCGTAAACATGTTGCAGTTGCATAACGTTACATTAAATGCAAAGTAATTACAGATTTTCACTTAGATACCAATTTTTATCGTTATTAGCGTTATGTTACAATTAAATTTTAAAGACCATATAAATTTTAAGTGTGCTAACAACGTAGTTTTTAAATTTGGGTCTCATTTTAAAAACGTCTCAACATTTTGGCGGTCCTCCAAAACAGAGTTATCGCGTAAATTAAAGTTGTACTATTGAAATAAAGTTTACCTCAAGCTGACGCCTAATTAAGTACGGTAGACGAATAAAAATTCCAGTCACAACAAGAAGAACGGCCAATATTTACGGCCAAAGAAAGAGCCAACGCGGCCAACTTTGGCAACCAGTTGGCCATTGGCTGTTGGCCTAAAGCCATCGGCCAACGGTTGTCTTGGCATTTTGCTTTCAATCGGCCGGCCAAATTTGCCGTCAGCCAAGCTCACCATTTTCGGCCACCCCAACACTACCGAAAGATCAGATCACTACGTGTCGAGAAGCTGTCAGGGGTCCAGCCTCAGTTATGTAGTCTTCATCTGGCCGGATGATGCTGCTCGGCAGCAGTGTCTTCCTATATTCGCAGAAATAGGATTTCCTCCCGGGTGGGTCTCTGCGCTGCAAACTATGGGCGGGATCCATCACTGGTCGCTATGCTTCAAAAATACAAGCAGATATGAAAGTAAATTGAGGTTTGTGTTTCGTTGTAAATAGATACACATTTTGATGAAATAATTTGGATTCGGACCGCCAATGAGATGGCTCAAATTCATGAAATCTCAAATTTAAAGTTGTGAACCCGGAAATGAACGAAATTTTTTCAGTTTCGAATACTTGCAAAAGAAATGAAAGAACAAACGAAACTAAGAATAGCAGCCTATATTGTAAATTTCCAAACATTCACGTGCCAAAAACTAACATTTTGTAAAGGCATTCCAGTCAGTAGTCTTTACTGGTTATAGCTTGCCATTGTGGATATATTATTCATACACAGCAGTATGCAGCATTGAAAAGTACATGTGGTGCCATCTTCACATGTAGTGCAAAAGTATATTTCATTTGATAAATTGTACAGCTACTGAGCACAATTGTCTTATTCCTATGAATATGCTGTGAGGTGATCCTTTTTGTGTTGCCACCACTGCTATCAGTGTAAGCAAAGTGAGAAACTGTGGCCTATGTTGGAGTTCTGGTCGTCGGGGTTGGCAACATTCGTTTTCAAGCTGTCAGTTTAGTGTGTGTATGGGGTGCTCTTTGTATTTGGGTTATTGTGTCTTCTCGTATCTTTTACCATTTAACTATTCGAACGAGTATTTTGTATTCACTTGCAATCTAGCGGTTACTTTATCTATTAACTATAGGGAACGGTCGTTTAGGGTGTATAGTAAATACATTTGAATTTACTGTTGTCTTGCCTTCCTTGTACTTCTTGCTAGATTGAGTGGTCACAATACTGAATGTTTACTCGTTTGTCGAAGTCCGACACAGTTTAAGAGTAGAGGTACACGCAGCACAAATGGGAGTGGTGACCGCATTTTCAGTAGATGTCCAAAGTTCTAGCTTTTCTGAAAGAAAAGGGAACACGAGAAGCGAGAAAGTTGTTATTACCAACTTTGGGGTTTTACGAACACAGGTACTTTCCCATGGTCAAAATATTGTGCCAAATCAAGGTGTCCCCCTCCGAGGAATTGCCCAGGTATTGAAGGGGGACCCCCCCAGCATCGGAAGGCTACGTACCCCGACTACTGTGGGAAGCGGGGCAGCGAGGCGACCAGCGAGGGGGACTACACCCTCACAAGTTCACGGCGGGGGCCAGTTCCCACTCGGGGGGTTTCTACCCTCCGCGGCCCCGGTTCACATTAGAAGTGCCCCTTTACAGGTCATCTAAGCAAAACTTTTGGGGGGCCGGTTCGAATCCGGGTTATCCGCCCCCAAGTTTCGCAGTCTCGTGGCTCCACGTAGTCGAGGCTCGCGTTATCAGACGCCATTCAGTAGTTTCTGGGGACGAAACTACGGTAAAATCTTGTCTCGGGGACCAGAACTGCCGTGACTTCAGATTCGCTCTCGGCCACACCTGATTTTGACGAATCCAGCGAAACACGAGATCTCGAGACCAACTTTGGCAGTTACAGTAAGATTATTTGAACCCAAGGCGAAAAGATCTCGGCCTGGCGCCAGTTACAGTTTTCGAACTCGTTGCTGCCTGGGAGAAGCTGGAGAAAATCCCGAACTTGCTTTTTGAACCAAAATCCTGAAAAATGATTTGAGTCTTGCCACGACATTTCGCAGCAGCGTCCCCATTTCCGCCGCGGCTGTGGCCTCTTCCCAGGCCTTGGTGGTAAGCATTGCAGAGCTGGGGTTCCGACAGACCGAAAATGTTTTCTCCGTCTTATCGGTCTTCTCAGTAATCTTCAAAATGCAGAGCATGTCTAATTTTCCATAGTGGGCACAACGGCGTCTTCTCACAGATATTTCACACTATGGCCTACAATTTTCAACGTCACACTTCTAAAGTCATTTTCGATCAGCAGTTTTAACAAATGCGAGGTAGTTCAAATACTGTCAACTTAATTTTCAGCAGTCCTCGATGTTTATTTCGTTTCCGGCATGACCAAATTTCTGCCTTACGGTTTGCACTTTTCGGATTCTATTGCCAAATCAGGGGATTATAAAATTTCATGCAATGCTTTGTCAGTTTTAATTAATAGCTGGAATTCGAGAAGTAATTTATTTTTTCATAAATCAGGAGGCAGGAAATTTTTAAACGGGTCCTTTAATTTATAAATCCGGCCTGTTTCTCAAACTCCTCAGTTATGTGCAAATGTTTTGGGGGTTTGGCAGTTTGACGTTATTTGAGCTCCCATAGTTGTCAGTCGTGAAAACTAGTGGTTATATGTGGCACATATCGTGATGAACTTGTCAGTTAGCGAGCGTTTCTTAACACACCCTGCAGCATTTCAGCATTTATAGCCTGCAGAAAACAGCGGATTAAGAGAGCATAAAAACTGAAAACATGGTCCCTGCTAGACTGCCGGTGTGAAAGCCTGTCACCAAGGCAGCTGCAGTCGTTCAATCGACTGGAAGGTTCCCCGTCACTAAGATGGCTGATAGCCTTGGGTAACAAGAGAGGTCGCAGGGAAGGGGCGAGCGCTCAAATAGGAAAGAAGGAGTCCGTAAATTGGCTAAACTAATACTACTCCAAATTTTGGTGCAGACAAATTAAGCACAACTTCGAATTTCATTAGTATATTTAAATTTAAAATGATCAAAGTAAAGAAAGCTCTAGATCCAGACCTTTTCACTCCCCATGTCTAATATTAAATTTAAAGAGCTTGTTTATAAGTATAAATTAGTTAATTAAAATAAAATAATGCCCTTTAAATAGTTTTACAGAATTTATCAATACTTAATATTTTCTCTGCTGGCTTATGTTAGAATCTTCAAAGAAGTTTCCTGATCAACATGAATGCACTGAGAACAGTACAGTATCGATGAAATTTGCAAGAGAAGTCTACAAATTCTTGCTGACGATCATTGCTGAATTCATTGAGAAAATCTATTCTAGACTCATTCGGTATAATTCCATGTTTACACTGTGATTGCCCTATTATTCTGTGATGTCTTTTTTTTAGATCGGTTCAAACGTACAAATGAAAAGTTGCAAATAAGAGCAATTGATACCGTAGCACAAGATTGTAGATCTTTATCTCATTTTATGAAAGCTTCTTAATGTTGAAAGAAATTAGAAATGAGGACCATCACAATTTGTGTTACGGCGCCCAATCAATAATTCCAAATTTAAACTTCATGTTTTTTAACGCGCTGCTCGGAAACGTGGTGGATCAGATCCGCAGGGCTAACTTAAAGCTGCAGAGTTGCCGGCCGCACGGAGGTGCCTGCACACGCGCAGACAAACTATAGATGGTAGGGGGAGGCAGAGACCCCCCCCCAGACCGGCAAAAACGGTGAGCGAAAAGGTAGAATGGGTAGATTCGTTCAGAAAGAAAAAGGCGTTTCTCAGCAATTTTTACTAAAAATAGGTATTTTCTTTAAAAGGTTTTTAGCCATTTTTCCAAAAAAATTTCTTAAAAAATCGCTAAAACTTTTGTCATTTTCTTACTATTTTTTGTCAAAAAAAATTCCTTACAGATTCACAATGTTTATTAATTTCAGGCGGTACCCCCAAGGGGAATATTTCAGGGGGGGGGTGGACTTTTCGCCGAGGTCGGGGGTAAACCCCCAGGGACCATGTGTTAATGTATATGATAACGGCAAGTTGTCTCCCCATATTAAATACTGTCGTGATACAGTACAAGATATGATGTGACAGACATTTACAAAGAATGCATTATTGTGTTGTCAGAACGAAATGTGGGTATACGCCCCACCGCGTTGTCACCAGTTTGTTACTGGTTACACGGACAACGTCACAACAATGCTGTAGCAACGACAGTTGTGTCAACGCGTTGTCACAAGATTGTCAAGTGTAACCACGGCTTTAAAAGGAGTTAAACATACAGTTTTTGCCGGTTCCACGGTTTAATGAAATCGGGAGTTATCTTAATCCCGCTTAGCCTGTGTGCGTTTTTTGTCTGGGGTTAAATTTTCAGTAGAAAATGCTCAGAAAGAAGCTAAACAGAGCAATTTAAGCTGCGAAAAAAAGGTAGAGATAAATTTAATTCCACAGTTTTAACTTTGCATTTTATTCTGAAAAAAAACTCGTCATTTTTTGCAGAAATTAAATATTCCCGCCATCAAATATTTCATTTTCGAAAGCTACGCTTAATAAAGGGTGTCAATACAAAATCCAATGGTGTTCGACATCTACAAGAAGTGTCTTACCGCCATTCTGTAGCGCGTTTTTTCAATGTGCAAAATGTAGTTTTTGCAAAACATTTAATAAATTTTTTCAGTGATTCTCACGTGTCCAAACGTGTCACTGTTTGGGAACGAATTCAAACTTAAGCTTGGCTCCGGATATTCGGCATCGGCAAGTTGCCGGTTCCAGCAACGCCTGACTAGCTCGAATTTTCGGGTCTGTGGTGGTGCTGTAGTGACAACTTCCATTTTCTCGTTCAGTTGCCCATCTTTCTATTGCCACGTACCACTAAAATGTTGAGCTTGTCTGCACGGCAAAAGTGTTGCGGCCGTACTGTTTAAAATCGCGTTGGGAACACCAAATTGCTTCTGGTTCGATTGTACTGTAGTGGCTCACCGGTATTAACCGAAAGGTTGCGGGTTCATCCCGTATTCGAATTCGGGTTCAGTGCGGTGCTGTAGTGACAACTTCTTCGTTCGTTATCTTGTTTCTTTTAACTTTGCATGATTTATTCTGAAAAAAACCCTAATGAGCTTGCAGAAATCTGATGCTCTGCCATCGTCATTCTATCATTTCGAGTTGCTTTTCAAATAAAGGGTGTCAATTCTGCTTGTCTGTCGAGGCCGATTATCCGTATTATTAGTGTCTTAACTGCCTGTATGCCAGTCGTAAAATGTAGTTTTGCAAAACATGACCAAATTTTTTTCCAGTTTTATCAGGAGCATTACCTGCAAGCTGGGAGGGTTGCCACTGGACGTAGCCCACAATGTAAATAATTAGACCCCTGCTAGAGCCTGACTGGGCCGCATTCTACAAAGGAAATGCCGTCAAAGTTTGAAAAAACAAGGGGGCGCTACATTTTAACTAAATTTTTATAATGAAGGTATTTGTCGATAAATTAAAAAAGGGTCTCGTTATTTACTAGCGGAATCGAATGCGGCTGACACCATGAAAATTTAACTTTCGTCTGCAAAATCTGGAAAATTCAAATTACTTCGAAAATCCACAGCCAATTTTCAAGAACCAAAAGTTAGTTTACTGTATGCATTAGAAAGAGACAAGCGGCTCCACTCGATATAAAAATGGCTCTAACTCCGAAATGGATGAGCGTCCAAAGCCACGTCTCCAAAAAAGGGAATCGCCACCTTAAGGGGGTCACTTCTTGCCGATTTTCCGACCATCCTCGATTTCTCTTCCCATATTTTTGCTCCATAACTATGAAATAAAAGTGCGTTTGCGTAATACAGCTCTATCGCTTGTACAAAGAAAATGAAAATGAAAAGGTTACCTAAAAAGTTGTGCAAATTTTCTCGCCTATACACAAAGTTTTGAAACCTTTCAGAACCATTATAAGCACAAAAGGAAGCGTGCTCCTCGAAGCGATTCTACAGGCTGGATTTTTGGCGAATTTTTTAAAATCAGAGTTTTGAAAATCGGCAAGACTATGAAAATTCGGTACGTTCCGGAGGATATGAAGCCTATGGATAGCTGCAATTTTACGCAGCAAACCACGTCGGATTGAATTTTCAAATTTTCTGTCATCTACAATGTTTTTCAGCTTGCCATAAGAACAGAATTTTTGCTAAAAATGACCATTTTGATAATGTCTCACTCATTATGTCACCAAACTTGCCAGATTTTTATTAATATACCCATGTTCGTCACAATGTGGCCAAAATGAACAAAGTTCACCAGTTGAACATGACTGATAAAAATACACAATTTGACTTTATAGATGAAACTGCCTATTTCTTACTCTTCCAAATATAGACAAATTGATATCAAAAATCGATAGTTAATGGGAATTTTATGAAATTACGGGCTCCACGTTAGCTATGCAGCATAAAACGAGTTGTGCCAGTACAGTCTCGTAAATTAGCAGTGCATCACTTCAAACGCCTGGATAGTTGGCCGTCTGCACTTAAACACAATTTTAGTGTTACTAATTTGCGTACTGGTTAACAAAAGTTATTTTTGAGAACTATGGGGCATATTATATGTGAAAAGTCCAGACTACCTTTGACCAAAGTGAAGGACCCCAGCAACGAAGTTAATAGGCATTGGTCAAGATTGAGACATAAATATACGATATATAAATTGAATTGAAAACTGTATCAATAGACTAAATAGATTGGAGCAATAGACTAAATAGACTGAGTAAATTCCTCTCAGATTTGGCAGTAATCCGATTTCAAAATGGCCATTTTTTGTACTTTCGAAATCATTTTAGTTTATACTATTGTGTGGGCAATTGTTTGTCTGTTGTGTCGCGCAAAAAATTATGCAAAAATTTTGTATGTAATATTATTGTAATATATCTCGCGCCAAAATTCTAGGGTCTAAAGATAATAAAATATTTTAAAATCATAAAACAGATACAAAAGTCATCGCGGAATTAAAATTTTGAATTTAGGTATTTAAAAAATTTTAATTAATTTTTGAAAAGTTAGCGAACCGAAGGCTGCTTTTGGTACCAATGAGTCACAGTTTTGTTTAGTTGCATATTATTAGTAGAGTCCTAAGTTAGTGGTGCACAGTACTCGGCAAGGTTTTCAAACGCCTACGTTGCTTGAATTTTTGCCAGTGTAGAGATTTTTTAGGCAGAAATTAAATTTTTTCCGTAAAATTGTGAAAATTGCTGGTTTTACAAACAGGCATTTTGTTTTATCAGGTTATATTTCAAATTGCACATTTTGTGCATTTCAACATATTTACTTATAATAAGTAATATTCAGAAATTGAATTGCGAAAATGCGCTTCAATTGGTTGCAGAACTTGCGCATATCTCAAATTGTACACAGACAGTTGATGGCTCGAACTTGCGGAGAACTGAACGAAACGACTCAAAATTTCCGAACTAAAGGGACTGAATGTGTATTACCTGCAAAGTGAACCAAATTGTTTTTGAGTATAGCAGGGGTCCGTTACATCACGTGAAGAAATTAGGTTTAGCGGAAAGTTCGAAACAGTCCCCGCCCACTTGGTTAGATCGACAAAATAATTGCTATTGTCATATGCACGACATATGTGGTTGGCTTCTATGTGCGAAAATGAATCTGTGGTCTAAAATTTTTCATGACTTAACTGCCAGCTTATAAAACTATTTCGGTGACCTCTTTCCATTTATATCAAATTAATTTTCAGGCGTCATCGATTGCAAACTGAGAAAATTAGTGCAAACCAAGTTGTTTTTAAAGTTTTCAAAAATGGGACTGGCACATATTTAAAGTTTTTCATTAACCTTCACAAATTGGGGCTCCGTAAGCTTACATTCACATTTAAAGTGATAAAATTCCAAGGCTAACTCGGGTACTTTGATTTACATAAAGGGCTAAAAACTATGAGTCAAAGCATTTCCGTGCTCTTTAACATTCTGGGACCAGTCTCGTATTTGTAGGCCAAAGATGTAAGAAAGTTTAGGGCTCCCAGTAGTAGAAGGTTAGTTATGGTTGAAAGAGGACACGAAAATGAACATTTTTGTTTTTGCAAACCTTGAGTTCCAAAGTGGTTGGTCAGTATAAAGCAAAAACTTTTTTAGGGTCAAAAATGGCCATTTTCGAGGAAATCAGTTTTTCTCAAAATTACTGCCACATGTTGCTGAAAAATTTAGCTATACTCAATCGATAGCATCGTCCAAAATGCACATTTTATGAATGCCTATTAGCTGGACTTTATTGTTTTCAGCCAGAGATTTGCCGAAAAACCATTTTGGCAAAACTGTGATGGTTTCGGAACACGATTTCTCAAAAACTACCGACGGATTCCAAAATCGGTTCCACGTTTTTCTGGTTTTACAAAACGTATTTCCGGCAAGAAAATTACCGTGAAAGTTAGTGAAATTTCGTGTCGCCGCACATTTGCCGGATTTTCAGCTTGTTGAGCCAAATCTCAAAAATGTCTCGGCTCCATATTTCCAAAATTTTGGCTGTTTCTTCAGTTTTGAGAAATCGATGTTCAAAAATGTTTGGCCTAGTATTCACTTAAAGTACATTTTTTTGCTAATTTTTCAAAGTTTTCGTAAATTCCATCTACATTTTTTTAAAATGATGTATAAAGTTTTGTACCAAGTGTTTCAAAAAAATCATCACAATATTAATTGCAGAAGAAATTCTCATGTCTTCTCCAACCTTGCTGGTAGTCATCAAACGCCAATCATGAATTGGAACAGACAATTTTGTGCATAATTTACCAAAATGTTTCACTATTTCGAAATTTGGAAAATTGTATTTTACTTTAAAGGCAAAAAGATCCCACAAAATCCCACTGAATCGGTTGGGATGGCTTTTCAATCCCATCCCATCCCATCCCATCCCATGCCTACAACATTTCGCTTTTGGTACTTGGTCACTAGTTTTTGCGGGGAAAGTAAATGCTTATATGGAGCAGCTCCATCTTGCTTCAGAAGAATTTCAAGTTGTCTTCCAGTACTGTACACAATTTGAAAAATCTATTTAAACAATAGGTTTTAAATTTTGAAGCTGCAGTCATGCAGAAAGTTCTTAAAACTTCCCGTTAAAGCTCATTTTTCGACTTATTAACAAAATGCAGTCTAAAATGTTTAACAAATGTCAACTTCTACAGTAAATAAACTTTTCAATCGGTAAAACAGTGGATACTTTTTGTCGATAGTCGAATTCGTTTTGCTTCATTGTTGTTTACACAATTTATTATGGGCGATACGATGTTTTGCGGCAAGTTCGGCTCACAAAATGTTTGTACATGTTCGTTCGTTTGCTTTTATGTTTCAGTACAAAAGGTGTAACGATTTGAGCATTTTTTGGGTAGCCGTGCTCAATTTACTTTCCCTACAGTTGTGGAGATATAACATTAGGGGTGTATGCTAATCCGTGAATACCAACTTTTGGTGGGTTAGCAGGATATGGGCAGACATACGAAAGTGGAAGTTTGGGGTACGGAGGCCGCCGAAAACCTGATTTCTCGGGTTTCAGTTTTTGTCCAAAAAACCGGAAAAATTCTGTGAGGTGCTGTGTGCATTGAGAAAAATGCGCGTCTCACTTCTCAAAAGTTGGCATAACGGCGAAAGACCCAAGTAGAGAAATTGCAGTTTAGAGAGAATTTTAGCGAGAATTGCTTCAGAGGAATTTGCCACAGAACTATTAAAAACAAGATTTATTGAAATATCTGTAAAATCAGAACAACATCTACAGTATAGGTTAAATTCACTGAAAAGCACCAAATTTCAAATCAGAGCCCTAATGACACTTTGCAACAGAACATAGGGCCCCATTGTTTACTCCTACGAGCCATTCCCACTTTTCACTCGTTTTTCCCACTAAATTGGTGATTCAAACTTACAGTGGAGAATTGCAAATGAAATTGTAATAGTAATATCTATTACTTTTCTGTAATGTACTGTTCAGAACAATGAAATTTGTTATTTATTTTCACATGTTAAACTGCTAGTTTTTAGTTTTATTGCTTCTTTGCCCTTAGTTTTACGGTTGTCAGACGGCGATGATACCGCTAATTATTAATCAGTTAGAATTTATTTTTGGAAATTGCTATATTTTGGGTCTCCATTCATTTTTAATGAACAAGTCGATTTGTACAGCAAACAGTTTGAAGCATTTTGTGCACTTTTATTGCCGACCAAAACGAAACTAATCTTAATTCAACCAAACTAAATTCGGAACTGGAAAAAACCCAGAGCGAAACTAGACTATTGGATTATCTAACACATTGAGATCTTCAAAATAACAGAAAGCTATGAAAACATAAAATAGCTGAAAATACGTGCAAATCGTAGAAGCATTGAATATGTCCCACTCGAGAGCAAATGGACCGTACAATTTCCAATCATCGTCGTCTTTAAAATCAATAATTAAAGTGCTCCAGGTGCAATGATGTGTCATGTCCGTATTGGGTGCAATAAGTGTGGACTGCAAGGGTGCAAGTGGAACTCTGCGTTTAGTGATACATTTTTTGTTGCAAAAGTGGGACAGACTTATTGCACACCCTGCTGTGCAGTTCTACAATCTTGAAGTAGGAAATAGGTCAACTACAGTACGGCCAGCTGAACAGTACAGTTGAAAATAGAGGGGGCCCCAGCAGTAAACGTATGAGAAATAAATTGCGATGTTGTAATAATATACACAGCTGATTTTTTTTTCATTTAGAATGAAACACTAAAAGCTTAAAAGAGCTAATTAATGTAAAATCAACTAAAATGATTTCTTCGATCTATGATGTCAAAAAATCATTTTTGTCAGGAGCAGTCACGAACTTGAAGAAGAGATGTAAAGCTCGTGTAATTTTAAATTTGATAAAGAAAATATTTTCACTCGAATTTTTACGAGCTAATTAATGCTTTAAGTTTTTGAGTCAAACTTCCATTTTAAAATGAAAAATCAGGTGTATATATTATTACAACATGGGACAACGCACACTCACCACACGTTTCGGAGACATCTAATTTGCTAGAATACAATTGGAGCTCGAGTTAAAGTGGCGCGATGCTGCTTGATCGTTAATCGCACCTATACCTATGAACTTGAAATGGACTTTTAGAGATCCACGAGTCACAAACATATGTACCGGGTTAGGGGTTGGCAATTTCAAAGCACTCAACAGCCAACTTTCACCACTTCACGCGCTCACAAGTTCTCGTAGCTAAACGCAAAAAAATTTTTAAGAAGTTTACTAGTGGACATTTAAGCCTAAATTTAGTCTGAAAGAGAAAATCCCTGCGTCTTCGTTCCTTATAGATTTTTTCTATGGAAAAAATCTTATTAATTTATTATTTATTTGCTACGTATAGTCACTTTGTTTATGTATCTCTAATTTGTTAATTTGTTTTACTTCTTTAATAAAGTAGCATTTGATTTGAAGTGAATTGACACGAGTCAAAATAATTTGAAATATAATTTTCACAGATTTAATCGAATTTGAATAAAAGTTTTCTCGATTCAAGCAATTCTTTCTAAATGTCAATTTCTAAAATTAATAAATTAAAGTTTTCTTCTCTAAAGCAATTTCATTTAGCAATTCTCACGAAGAGTACTTCGCTAAAGTAATTCTCGCTAATCGAATGTAAACCCTCGCTAATGAAATGTAAACCTGGTTTGGTTACATTCCCCCTCTAAATCGAAACTCATTCAAATGCATGCTTAAGCAGGTGTCAGAAGCAGCAACTTCTGTTGAAATGTTGGTAAGTTGTAAAACGCTGAAAACAGTTTTATAAGTCAATTTTAGTTATTATTTAATTGTTTAATTAGTGCTAATTTGCATGTCAAAGAAACTATTTTGCACGTGCTCTTTTACTCCTGCGCGTCACGACGCAGCAAATTAGCTATAATCGGCTTTCAAGAATATGTTTTACACACAAAGTTACATTGCTTAACGATACAGTAGAGCTATAAACTGTGTATTAATAATCGGCTTCTTACTGAATAAGGAAGCATTCAGATTTTCGAACTTAGAATGTAGCAAGTTCTGCAAAACCAGTTGCGTTTATTGGTTCGTACGGCGTTACTCTCGAAGGCGAAGAGGGCAAACCCTTTTATTTTTCGTCGTGTTGTGCTGCCCACCTTCCGTGCCGAAATGCTGTCGGTTTTCAAGCACAGCTCCGTGCTTACAGTTATCGGTCTGTCTCTCTCTCTAGATCTCGAGATTGGAAAGGGGTGGGTGGTTGATACCTTGTTTTAAAGTTCTGATTGAGATGGTCTCGGAAGCAGTCGGTTCCAGAATTGAAATTCGGATTTTTCGAGTTGGCAAGAGATCAAGAAAATTTCAAAATCCGTAATCAAAATTTGTCTCCGATTTCCGCTCAAAAAGTCGGCAATGGTCATAGGTAATTCGATTACGCTGATTTCGAAATTGAAATGAAATGTCCGAAAATTACGGATGCTCCTCGAGATACTTGATCCGAAAAATTCGGAATTTGAAAAAATTTCTCCAAAAGCGGTCGATATGATACTCAAAGAGTTGGGTAATTTCACCTACCATAGTTTCCTGAATTTCTACGAAAGTTGGCAAATCGCAGATTGGAAAAATCCGAATTTCCGGAAAACCGGAGTTTCAAAAATTCGTTGAAACATTTGGGCAATATGGTACTAATGGCTCGAAAGTTTTGGAGTCCTGGGACATTTTCTGAATAGAAACATAATAGGTCTCTAGTACAATTTAGATTCTAAAGAAAAGTTGTGGGCAACACATTCTAGTAGCGCTAGCTATTATATGTTCAATTTTCCTAAAAGGAATGGGCAACACTTTGTTATTAACTTTTCAAAGACAAAAAGGCAACCCTTCATCTGGGTATGTCCGTTTATTTATTATTATTATTCACCTACAGTGGCTCACACCTGTCTCTACTTTGCCAGGGGTGGACCGATTGGGCTGAAACTTGGCGGAGGTTTGGGGTGTGGTGAGCTGACAGCGGACAGTCCGGCATCAGGACTTGGGAAATGGCCCCGGCAAAATGGGGGGGGGGGGGGGGGGGACATCCAAAAAAAGTTTTTGTCCCCGATTTCGCTTGGCATAGGGTACTGATACGCTTGTTCGAAATTCTCAAACCGAAATTTCCAGAAAATTTACGGATTTCGAGACGCGCGCCTTTTCCGAGTGGTCGATATGGTACTTTGGGTCGAAAGAGCTCGTCGAGCTGCTACCTTCTTGCGATTTCGAAAATTCCGGTCGAAAGAGCCGAAAAACTGAAAATCCGGGTCCACGAAACTCCGGATTTTAAAAAGTTCTTCAAAAGTGGTCAATACGGTACCAAATGAATGTCGAGCTGAACACTTTGCTTTCAGCTGGAAATGTGTCTAGCGGAGCAGCCGAAAAAACTGATTGAATTCATGGTCTCGATTTTGCTCCTTCAAATGCGGTCACGCGGTACTGTCGAAAAGATGGACCGGCTTCTAAATTTCGGGAAATGCGTAGCGACGACCAAAATACTGTTCTTCTGAAAATTTCAAAAGTCGCGGCAATTTCATTCTCATGATTATTATTATTATTATTGCCCTTCTAGATCTCGATATTGGGAAAGTTCAGGTGTTGATGGAAGCTTTGAAGCCCTGGGGACATCTCGCTCCGATATCTCCGAATTGAATCGGCAAATCCCGGAAATTTTTCGGTTGGTACCAAGGCGAAATTCCCAAAACTAAAATTTATCAAATTTGTCTCCGATTTCGCTCAAAGTTGTCATAGGGGGTACTGACCGCTGAAACCGGAAGCCGGATTTCGAGATTTTCTCAAAAGTGGTTGATATGGTACTCAAATGAGCTGTCGAGCTGAACAACTTTCCTCTTGCGACATTTTCCGGAAATGTGTCTAAGCTTCGTTTTTTCCAAAACTAGAATTCACGGACCCGGATTTTTAGACCACACAATTTTTTTTGTCTCCGATTATTAATTATTATTATTATTATTATTATTATTATTATTATTATTATTATTATTATTATTATTATTATTATTATTATTATTATTATTATTATTATTATTATTATTATTATTATTATTATTATTATTATTATTATTATTATTATTATTATAATTATTATTATTATTATTATTATTATTATTATTATTATTGTGTTGCCGCTTTTTCAACAAAAAGGCAACCCTTCATCTGTATTTTTGGCTAATATTTGGTCTCGTTACCAATTTCCCGTCTCCTCTAACTTTAAAGTTGCGGCTCCGGATTGGCTGAAATTTTTAGGGTGTTGGGGGTGGGGTACGTTTTCGGCAAACCGAATTTCCGACATCCCGGAATTTTTAGATTGGTAAAATTTTTTTGTCTCCGATTTGCCAAGTTGGTACTCCGACCAATCGGTGAAATTCTCACTTACGGATTTCGAGACGTGGACCCGAATTCGGTTTTTTAAAAATTTCTCCAAAAGTGGACAATATGGTAACTCAAATTAAAGCATCCCTTCTTCCAGACATTTCCGGAAATGAGCTCCGCTACCGTACTGGAACTGATTTGAATCCGGAAAATTCCCGCTTAAAAAAAGTTTCCGGCAAATTGCTGATTCTCGAAAATTTCCGGAAAATTTACGGATTTCGAGATATAATTCAAAATTTTTTGAAAAATTTTCCGAGTGGTCGATGGTACGTGGCCGAAAGAGCTCGTCGAGCTGAGCGTTTGCGACATTTTCCGGAAATGTGCCTACCGAAAGTTGCCGAAAAACCGGAAAACTCGGAATTCACGAAACCGGATGCTCAAAAAGTGGTCAATGTTCTCAAAATGTTAGAGCTGAACAATTTCGTTTTTGTTTTCCGGTGTCTAGCGAAAGTTACAGCCGAAAATCCGGAATTCACGAAAACCGGATTTTAAAAATTTCTTCAAATGCGGTCAATACGGTACCAAAATGAGCACATTTCTGTTACGGTAGCTGGGAAATGCGTAAGCTTACTGTCGACCAAAATACTGTTGCATTCTTCTCGAAAACGTGGCAAATTAATTTTCAGTTATTATTATTATTGGGTTGGGTCGCATTAAAAAAAGACAACCTTTTGATATGGCTAAGTTTCTTTATTTATTTATTTATTTATTTATTTATTTATTGGTTCTACCGCCTAGAACTTCTTCGAGATTACACCGATCGGGCCGGAAATTCTCACCATAGTTGGTGGGCGACCTGAAAGTGCTCCGTTTTCGGCGGGGCCGAATTCTCCGGATTCCGGGAATGGCGAACCTCGGAAATTTTCCGGCAAACCAACTAAAAAGGTTCCGATCGAGGTCAATGCTGATTTCGAACCGGCAAATTCTCGGAAAATTTCCGGATTTCGAGATGGCGACACTCGGAAATTTCTCCAAAATGACGAAAGAGTCGCCAACTTCTTTGGTGACCGGAAATTCAGGTAGCGAAAACTGAAAATGAAAGTTCCGGATTTTGGACTTAAACTTTTTGGTCTCGGATTTTGCTTTAAAGTTGGTCATAGGGTAAGTCGGTGGTGCTGATTTCGAATCTGAAATTGGAATTCCCGGAAAATTCACGGATTTCGAGATATTAGACCCGAGAAATTCCGGATTTTGAAAAAATTTTTTTTTCGGAAAGTGGTCGATATGGTACTCAAATGAAAGAACTCGTCGAGCTGAGCAACTTTCCTTCTTGCAATTTTCCGGAAATGCGTCAGCGAAAAATTACAGAACCGAAAAACCGAAAATCCGGGAATTCCCGGAAAAACCGGAATTTTAAAAATTGTCCTAAAAGTTGTCAATATGGTACTTATTCGAAAGATCTCAGCGAGTAGGGAAAAAGTTGTGATAGGGCCAAAGTCTGAAAAATGTTCCAAAACTGAGTTTGAGCTCGACCAATATAAGCACAGAGGAATAAGAGGAAAATGAGCGACAACCCGCTGATGCCGGTAGGATTTATTATTAATATTATGTTGTACGTTTTTATTAAAAAGTTAATTTTATATTATTATTCTTGTTTTTATTATATTATGGGTTGTCTTTTTTTTAAAAAAATGCGACAACCCAATAATAATAATAATAATAATAATAATAATAATAATAATAATAATAATAATAATAATAATAATAATAATAATAATAATAATAATAATAATAAATCCTACCGGCATCAACGGGTTGTCGCGCATTTTCCTCTTATTCCTCTGTGCTTATATCGGCTCGGGCTCAAACTCAGTTTTGGAACATTTTCAGACTTTGGCCCTATCACAACTTTTTCCCTACTCGCTGAGATCTTTCGAATAAGTACCATATTGACAACTTTTAGGACAATTTTTAAAATTCCGGTTTTTCCGGGAATTCCCGGATTTTCAGTTTTTCGGCTGTAATTTTCGCTGGACGCATTTCCGGAAAATGTCGCCAGAAGGAAAGTTGCTCAGCTCGACGAGTTCTTTCATTTGAGTACCATATTGACCGCTTTCCGAAAAATTTTCAAAATCCGGAATTTTCCGGGCCTAATATCTCGAAATCCGTGAATTTTCCGGGAATTTCAATTTCAGATTCGAAATCAGCACCACCGACTTACCCTATGACCAACTTTTCAGCAAAATCGAGACAAAAAATTTTTAAGTCCAAAATCCGGGTTTTCGTGAATTCCGGGATTTTCAGTTTTTCGGCTATAACTTTCGCCAGACGCATTTCCGGAAAATGTCGCAAGAAGGAAAGTTGTTCAGCTCGGCGAGCTCTTTCATTTGAGTACCATATCGACCACTTTTGGAGAAATTTTTCAAAATTCGGAATTTTCCGGGTCGCATATCTCGAAATCCGGAAATTTTCCGGAAATTTCGTTTTCAGTTTCGAAATCAGCGTAGTCGACTTACCCTATGACCAACTTTTGAGCAAAAATCGGAGACAAAAATTTTTACGTTTCCCTTGGTCCCCCCTTACGATTTTTAAAATTCCGAGATTCGCCATTCCCGGAATCCGGGAGATATCGGGATGCCCTTACAAACGGGAGCACTTCAGGTCACCCTCCAACTATGGTGAGAATTTCAGCCCGATCGGTCCAGCCAATCTCGAGAAAAAGGGGGGGGACACAAATGTTGACCGGAATAATAAATAAATAAATAAATAAATAAATAAATAAAGAAACTTAGCCATATCAAAGGGTTGTCTTTTTTTTAAAAAAATGCGACAACCCAATAATAATAATAACTAGCGAAGTAGCGAGAATGGGTTGCCGCGGCATTTTCCCTTTGGGGGGACGGATTTTCAGAAGAATGCAACAGTATTTTGGTCGTATTTTTCGCTACACGCATTTCCCGAAAATGCCGCAAGCAGAAAAGTTGTTCAGCTCGACGAGCTCTTTCATTTGAGTACCATATTGACCACATTTGAAGAAATTTTTTAAAATCCGGGTTTTCGTGAATTCCCGGATTTTCAGTTTTTCGGCTGTAACTTTCGCTAGACGCATTTCCGGAAAATGCCGCAAGCAGAAAAGTTGTTCAGCTCGACGAGCTCTTTCATTTGAGTACCATATTGACCACTTTTGAAGAACTTTTTAAAATCCGGGTTTTCGTGAATTCCCGGATTTTCAGTTTTTCGGCTGTAATTTTCGGTAGGCGCATTTCCGGAAAAAGTCGCAACAAGGAAAGATGCACAGCACGACGAGCTCATACATATACGAACCAGATCGACCACTTTCGCAAAAATTTTTCAAAATCCGGAATTTTCCGGTCCAATATCTCGAAATCCGTAAATTTTCCGGAAATTTCGATTTCAGTTTCGAAATGAGCGCTAGTGTATTACGCTCGGCCCAACTTTTAAGCGTATTCGGGGGCAACTAAGTTTTGCGTTCAAAAGCCGGTTTTTCGGATATTCCCGGATTTTCAGTTTTTCGGCCCTAACATTCGCTAGATGCATTTCCGGAAAATGTCGCAAGAAGAAAAGTTGTTCAGCTCGGCGAGCTCTTTATTTGAGTACCATATTGTCCACTTTTGGAGAAATTTTTAAAAATCCGGAATTTTCCGGGTCCAATATCTCGAAATCCGTAAATTTTCCTGAAATTTCGTTTTCAGTTTCGAAATCAGCGTGGTCGAATTACCCAATGACCAACTTTTAAGCAAAATCGGAGACAAAAAATTTTTACGTTTCCCTTGGTCCCCCCTTACCAATCTAAAAAATTCCGGGATTCGCCATTCCCGGAATCCGGGAAATATCGGACTGCCCGCGCTTCAGTCAACATCTCTCCCCACCCCCAACACCCCCTAAAATTTCAGCCCAATCGGGCCACCCTAGCAAAAGTTAGAGGGGGGGACAGGGGGTGGTAACGAGATTAAATAATAATAAAAACGGACATACCCAGATGAAAGGGTTGCCTTTTTGTTGAAAAAGCGGCAACCCAATAATAATAATAATAATAATAATAATAATAATAATAATTATAATAATAATAATAATAATAATAATAATAATAATAATAATAATAATAATAATAATAATAATAATAATAATAATAATAATAATAATAATAATAATAATAATAATAATAATAATAATAATAATAATAATAATAATAATAATAATTAATAATCGGAGACAAAAAATTTTTTGGTCTAAAATCCGGGTTTCCGTGAATTCCCGGATTTTCAGTTTTTCGGCCATAACTTTCGCTAGACGCATTTCCGGAAAATGTCGCAAGAAGGAAAGTTGTTCAGCTCGACGAGCTCTTTCATTTGAGTACCATATCAACCACTTTTGAAGAAATTTTTCAAAATCCGGAATTTTCCGGGTCTAATATCTCGAAATCCGTAAATTTTCCGGCAATTTCGATTTCAGTTTCGAAATCAGCGTGGTCGAGTTACCCTATGACCAACTTTTGAGCGAAATCGGAGACAAAAAATTTTTGACCAAATTTTGGATTTTGAAATTTCGCCTTGGTCCCCCCTTACCAACCGAAAAATTCCGGGATTCACCATTCCCGGAATCCGGAAGATATCGGAGCCATCTTGCTTCCCGGAGATGTCCTAGTTAAGGGCTTCAAAATGAGGTATCAACCACCCCTGTACCCCTTCCCAATATCGAGATCTAGGGGGGGGACAGACGGATAATAATAATAATAATAATCATAATAATAACTAGCGAAGTTGCGAGAATGGGTTGCCGCGGCATTTTCCCTTTGGGGGGACGGATTTTCAGAAGAATGCAACAGTATTTTGGTCGTAATTTTCGCTACACGCATTTCCCGAAAATGCCGCAAGCAGAAAAGTTGTTCAGCTCGACGAGCTCTTTCATTTGAGTACCATATTGACCACATTTGAAGAAATTTTTTAAAATCCGGGTTTTCGTGAATTCCCGGATTTTCAGTTTTTCGGCTGTAACTTTCGCTAGACGCATTTCCGGAAAATGCCGCAAGCAGAAAAGTTGTTCAGCTCGACGAGCTCTTTCATTTGAGTACCATATTGACCACTTTTGAAGAACTTTTTTAAAATCCGGGTTTTCGTGAATTCCCGGATTTTCAGTTTTTCGGCTGTAACTTTCGGTAGGCGCATTTCCGGAAAATGTCGCAAGAAGGAAAGTTGCTCAGCTCGACGAGCTCTTTCATTTAAGTACCATATCGACCACTTTCGGAAAAATTTTTCAAAATCCGGAATTTTCCGGGTTTAATATCTCGAAATCCGTAAATTTTCTGGAAATTTCGATTTCAGTTTCGAAATAAGCGCTATCGAATTACCCTATGCCCAACTTTTAAGCGAAATCGGGGACAAAAACTTTTTACGTTTCCCTTGGTCCCCCCTTACCATTTTAAAAAATTCCGGGAGCCGCCATTCCCGGAATCCTGGAAATACCGGACTGTCCGCTCTTCAGTCAACACTTCACCCCACCCCAAACCTCCACTGAAAATTTCAGCCCAATCGGTCCACCCTGGCAAAAGTTAGAGGGGGGGACAGGTGTGGTCACGAGATGAATAATAATAATAATAAATAAACGGACATACCCAGATGAAAGGGTTGCCTTTTTGTGTAAAAAGCGGCAACCCAATAAGCACAGACCAATAACAAAGTGTTGCCCATTCCTTTAGGAAAAGTGGGCAACACAATAATAATAACTAGCGCTACTGCAAGAATGTGTTGCCCACAACACATTCCTTTGGGGTATAAATTGTACTAGAGACCTGTTAAGCTGTTTCTGTTCAGGAAATCTGTCCCAGGACTCAAAGAGCTTTCAATTAAGTACCATATTGCCCATGTTTCAACGAATTTTTGAAAATCCGGTTTTTTCCGGAAATTCCGGATTTTCCAATCTGCGGCCATAACTTTCGCTAGAAACATTTCAGGAAATTATGGTAAGGATAAAAATTACCCAGCTCGCCGAGCTCTTTCATTTGAGTATCATATCGACCACTTTTGGAGAAATTTTTCAAAATCCGGAATTTTCCGGATCAAATATCTCGAAATCCGTAAATTTTCCGGAAATTTCGATTTCAGTTTCGAAATCAGCGTGGTCGAATTACCCTATGACCGACTTTTGAGCCAAATCGGAGACAAAAAATTTTTGACCAAATTTTGGATTTTTGAAATTTCGCCTTGGTCCCCTCTTACCATCCGAAAAAATCCGAATTTTCAAAACCCGGAATTTCGGAACCATCTTGCTTCCGGGAGATGTCCTAGTCAAGGGCTTTAAAATAAGGTATCAACCACCCCTGTACCCCTTTCCAATCTCGAGATCTAGGGGGGGGACAGACGGATAATAATAAGCACAGAACGATAACAAAGTGTTGCCCATTCCTTTGGAAAAGTGGGCAACACAATAACACGACGAAAATAAGGGTTTGCCCTTTTCCTTCGGAAGTAGCGGCAAACCAATAAACGCAACTGGTTTTGCGAACCTTTATTCTAAGTTCGAAATCTGAATACTTCCTTATTCAGTAGAAGCATTATTAATACACAGTTTTATACTCTGCTGTATCATTAACTGTGTAACTGTGTGTAAAACATATTCTTAAAACCGATTATAGTAGACCTGCTGCGTCGTGACGCAGCAGGAATAAAAACACGTGCAAAAATAGTTTCTTTTTGACATGCAAATTAACACTAATTAAACAATTAAATAATAACTAAAATTAACTTATAAAACTGTTTTCAGCATTTTACTTGCAACTTACCAACATTTCAACAGAGTTGCTGCTCTGACCCTGCTAAATTTGCTGCATCATTTGAATGAGTTTCATTTAGAGGGGGGAATGTAACCAAACCAGGTTTACATTCATTAGCGAGGGTTTACATTCATTAGCGAGAATTGCTTTAGCGAGAATTGCTTTAGTGAGAATTGCTTTAGTGGGAATTGCTTTAGAGAGAAAACTTTAATTTGTAATTTTGCTTTAGTGAGAAATTGCTTTAGAGAGAATTGCTTTAGTGAGAAAACCTTCATTCGTTGATGAAATCTGTGAAAATTATATTTCACATTGTTTTGACTCGTGCCAATTCACTTCAAATCAAATACTTACTTTGATAAAGTAAAACAAATTAATAAATTAAGTACATAAACAAAGTGATTATTGCAGCAAATAAATAATAAATTAATAAGATTTTTTCCATAGAAAAAATCTATAAGTTAGAACGGGCGCGAAGTTTTCAGTTCAGACTAAACCAAGGCAAATGTCTACTAATAAACTTCATAAAAATACTTGCGTTTAGCTACGGGTTTGTGAGCTTGCACTGAGGTGAGGGTTGGTGAGGGTGAGCTGTTGGTCTTTGGAAAGTGAAAACGCCCCCAACCCCTCCCTCCAGGCACATGTATGTTTGTGACTCATGGGTTTCACAAAGTCCGTTCAAGTTCAAAGGTATAGGTTAACGTTAACGTTAAGTAGCATCCGCTTAGCTCGAGCTCCAATTGAGCTGCTGTTCCAGCAAAATTAGATGACTCAGACGTGTGGTAGTGCATTGTCCATGTTGTAATAATATATACACCTGATTTTTCATTTAAAATGGAAGTTTAACTCAAAGCTTAAAGCATTAATTAATGTAAATTAATTAAGAAATATTTCTTTATCAAATTTAAAATTACACGAGCTTTCATCTTTTCTTCAAATTCATCTTGTTGACTGCTCCTGACAAATGATTTTGACACATCGTTGAACATAGATCCGAAGAAATCATTTTAATTGATTTTACATTAATTAATGCTTTAAGCTTTTAGTGTTTCATTCTAAATGAAAAATCAGCTGTATATATTATTACAACATCGCAATTTGTTTCTCATACATTTACTGCTGGGGCCCCCTCTATTCGTACTTTCAACTGTGTATTACAGTTGGCCATTACTTGAGATTTGACCTTTCTATTTAAGACATCAAATTGGAAACTGCACAGCAGGGTGTGCAATAAAGTCATGATTATGTCCCACTTTGCAACAAAAATGTATCACTAAAGAAGAGTTCCACTTTGCACCCTTGCAGTCCCACTTTGCACCCAATACAAAGGACATGACTTTCTCATTTTGCACCTGGGTTACTGTAATTTTAAAGACAGCGATGTTGGAAATTGTTGTCCATAAATTTTGCTCTCAGTGGGACATAGTAAATCTTATACATTTGCACATATTTTCAGCTATTTTATGTTTCATAGCTTTCTGTATTTTGAAGATATAAATATTTAGACAAAATAGTCTATTTCGCGGAGTTTCGGTCTGGGTCAGCAGTTTTAGTTTAGTTAGCTTGTTAGTTAGATTAGTTTCGTTTTAGTCGTATAAAGTACATGCTAAACTGATTGCTTAATTGATTTTTACAGTCAAGCTTGTTCATTAAAATGAATAGAGCAAATATAACAGTTTCCAAAAATATAAATTCTAACGGTTAATAATAATTATCGCAGTCATCCGCACAGCCATGTAAACTAAGGGCAAGAAATAATAAAACAAAAACTAAAAAAGCATGTTTAAGAGTAATTGAAAATAAATAACAAATTTCATTGTTCTGAACAGTACAGTACAGAAAAGTAATAGGTATTAGTATTACAATTTCATTTGCAATTCTCCGCTGTAAGTTTAATCACCAGGTGCAAAGTGGGAAAAACGAGTGCAAAGTGGGAATGGTAATTAGAGAGTAAACAATGGGGCCTAGTGTTCTGTTGCAAAGTGGGACTCAGCCAAAGTCATTAAGACTTTGATTTAATCTGGGGCCCCAGCCATTAATTTAATTTACTTAATAGATGTTATTCTTTATTTTACAGATATTTCAATAAATCTTGTTTTTAATAGTTCTGTGGCAAATTCCTCTGAAGCAATTCTCGCTAAAGAAATTCTCTCTAAAGCAATTTCTCTCTAAAGCAAAACTTGTCTTTTGGGGCTTTCTCGCTTATGCCAACTTTTGAAATAACGAACGCGCATTTTCTCACTAAAGCAATTCTCGCTAATCAATGCACACGAGCTCACCCCCCCCTCACACACACC
Source organism: Trissonchulus latispiculum (assembly GCA_030248195.1). Classification (NCBI taxonomy): domain Eukaryota; kingdom Metazoa; phylum Nematoda; class Enoplea; order Enoplida; family Ironidae; genus Trissonchulus; species Trissonchulus latispiculum. Next base: position 37,388 of record JASAND010000222.1, on the reverse strand, counting down.
CCTCCCAGAAACAGGTTTTTCCGGTTTTTTTGGACAAAAACCAGAAAACCCGAAAAAATCAGGTTTTTCGGCGGCCTCCGGCCCCCGGTTCACCCCCCCCCCCAAACTTCCCCTCCTGCACATGTCGACATGTCTGCTTATAAATCATCCTGCCTAACCCTCAAAGTTTGAAGATATTCACAGTTAGCATACACCTAATGTTATATCTCCCTGGCTGTAGGAAAAGTAAAGTGGTTTTGGCTACCCAAAAAATGCTCAAAATCGTTACACCTTTGTACGCAAACATAAAAGCAAACAGGCAGACATCCTGTACAAACCTTTTGAGCAGACAGGCTCTTACACTTGCACCAAAACATCTCGTATCGCCCATAATAAATTGTGTAAACTTAATCATAATGGTAAAAACGAATTCGACTATCATTAAAAAGTATCCACTATCAGACTTACCATTGAAAAGTTTATTTACTTTTGCTAAAAGTTGACATTTGTTAAAACATTTTAGACTGCATTTTGTTAATAAGTCGAAAAAATGAGCTTTAACTTTTCTGAAGTCAACAGTTTTAAGAACTTTTCTGCATGACTGCAGCTTTCAAAATTTAAAGCCTATTGTTTAAATAAGTTTTCAGATTAGTATTATAATGCTGTTGAGACTTTTAACTGAAATTATGCAAACAGGATGGGAGGTTTGCTTTCCGCCAAATAAGCATTTACTTTCCCCACAAAAACTAGTAGGTACCAAAAGCAGTGTTGGCATCTGGGATGGGATCCCATGGGATGGGATGGGATGGGATGGGATTGAAAAGCCATCCCATGTGGGTTCAGTGGGATTTTGTGGGATCATTTTGCCTTAGAATGCCTTCAAACACAATTTTCCAAATTTCGAAATAGTGAAACATTTTGGTAAATTATGCACAAAATTGTCTGTTCAATTCATGATTGGCGTTTTGATGACTACCAGCAAGGCAGAACATGGAGCTCTTTAAGGTGGTGGTATTCTTTTCTGCAGTGCTGTTGTGATGATTTTTTTGAAACGCTATGACTTTCGCAATTTTGGAAGATAGAAAGAGCTTTATACATCGTTTTAAAGCTTATTATCTGTAGATAGATTCACATGAGCTTACGAAACTGGCAAAATTAGCAAAAAAAATGGCAGAAATATTCAGCGGTTCTGACATCTAACAGGGTGAATATAGACCAAACATTTTTGAACATCGATTTCTCAAAACTGAAGAAACAGCCAAAATTTTTTCTTGTGCTATCATGCAGAGGAGATATGGGCCGAGGGACGTTTTTTTGGATTTGGCTCAACAAGCCTCAATACTCCAGAAAATCCGGCAAATGTGCGGCGACACGAAATTTCGCAACTTCGCATTGAGTTTTCTTGCTACTCGATACGTTTTAGCCCAAACCAAGAAAAACGTCCCTCCGTAGAAGTGCGAATTTCGATTCTGCCGAAAATATCCGGAATCCGTCGAGTAGTTTTTGAGAAATCGATGTTCGAAACAAAACAATCACAGTTTTGCCAAAATGGTTTTTCGGCCAAATCTCTAGCTGAAAGCAATAAAGTCCAGCTAATAGGCATTCATAAAATGTGCATTTGGACGATGTATCGATTGAGTATAGCTAAGCCAATTTTTTCCTTAACATGTGGCAGTAATTTTGAAAAAACTGATTTCCTCGAAAATGGCCATTTTTTGACCCTAAAAAAAGTTTTTTGCTTATACTGACTTAACCACTGGAGATAGCTCAAAGGTTGTAAAAGCAAAAATGTTCATTTTCGTGTCCTCTTTCCAGCCATAACAACCAATCCCGTGTCTCTCTACTTACTGGGAGCCTAAGGCCAAAAACCTAAACTTTCTTATCTTTTGGCCTACAAATACGAGACTGGTCCCAGAATGTTAAAGAGCACGGAAATAGCTTATTTCGTAAGTTTTAGCCCTTTGCGTAAAGGATTAAAGCCGTAGGAGTCAAAAATACCCGAAAGGAAACCAGCACCTTAAGGTGCTGCTATCGCTTTATGTGAATGTAAGCTTACAGGCCCCAATTTTTATAATGAAGGTTAATGAAAAAACTTTCCAAATATGGTGCTCTTAACATTCTGGGACCAGTCCCGCATTTTTAGGTGAAAACATAAAAACATCTTTGGTTTTGCCACTATTCTCTCAGTTTGCAATCGATACGCCTGATTGGTTGATATAAATGGAAAGAGGTCACCGAAATGAACATTTTTACTTTTACGACCTGTTTGACCTATATTAAGCTGGCAGTTAAGGGGAGTCAATCATGAAAAATTTTTAGACCACAGATTTCGTTCATTTTCACACATAAACTAACCACATATGTCGTGCATATAATGATCGATTAATAACCAATTATTTTGTCGATCGATAAATCAACCAATTATTTAGTAGATGGGCGGGGACTGTTTCAGGCTTTCCGCAAATATAAACCTAATTTCTTCACGTGATGTAACGGACCTGCTATACTCAAAAACAATTGTAGTGATTCACTTTGCAGGGTGGCCCACATTCAGTCCCTTTACTCTATCAAGTTCAAATTTTGAGTCGTTTCGTTCAGTTCTCCGCAAGTTCGAGCCATCAACTGTCTGTGTACAATTTGAATATGCGCAAGTTCTGCAGCCAATTGAAGCACATTTTCGCAATTCAATTTCTAGTTATTACTTATTATAAGTAAATATGTTGAAATGCAAAATGTGCAATTTTGAAATATAGCCTGGTCGTAAAATGCCTGTTTGTAAAAACCAGCAATTTTCACAATTTTACAGAAAAATTTAATTTCTGCCTAAAAAATCTCTACACTGGCAAAGGATTCCAAGCAACATTGGGTATCGTTTGAAACCTTTATACATGTACTGTGCCACTGTAGAATTAGAATTTTTACTTAGGACCTCTACTTTCTAATAATATGCAACTAAACAAAACTTAATGACCCTCATTTTTGGTTACCAAAAGCGACAGAATTTAGCGACCTTCGGCAGTTCGCTAACTTCAAAAATTAATTAAAATTTTTTAAATACCTAAATTCAAAATTTTAATTCCACGATGACACAGTATCTGTTTATAGTTTTAAAAATGTTACCCGGTATCTTAGACCAGTTTCGAGATTTTTTGGCGCGGAATTATATTACAATAATATTACATATAAATTACACTTTCGATTTTTTATTTTGACACAGCAGACAAACAATTGCCCGCCCCAAAGTGGGGTCCCCTTTAATAGTATAAGCTAAAAATGATTTCGGAGGTCACAAATGGCCATTTTTGAGGAAATCAGTTTTGTCAAAATTACTGCCAAATCTTACGGAGAATTTGGATTTATTTATACTCAGTCTATTTAGTCCTATTAGTTTGGATTCATTTATACTCAATCTATTTAGTCCTATTGATTTAGTTTCAACTCAATTTATATATCGTATATTTATATGTCTCAATCTTATTAATGCCTATTAGCTGGAGTTCGTTGCTTTAAGGGGGGTCACTTCTCACTTTGGTCAAAAATCGATAGTCACGGATTTCGCTCATTTTCACATATAATATGCCCCCATAGTTCTCAAAAATAACTTACAGGGTTAACCGATACACCAAATTAAAGCCTTTACTAAGGTAATATTTAAGTGCAGACATCGCTCAAGCCCAGCTATCCAGGCGTTCATAATGCATGCTTGAGTGATGCACTGACCTAATTTACAAAACATTGCAGGACTGCCCAGTATAACTTTAACTCGTTTTATCTTGCATAGACAACATTTTAGACCCATGGTTTTTTGAGAAAATTTGCTCCTCGTTCCATTAGCTATCGATTGATTGATATCCAATTTGTCTATATTTGGAAAAATTTAAAAATAGGCAGTTTTCATCTATAAAGATCAAAGGTGTCGCCACAGCAGTCATGTTCAATATTGAGGCATTTGTTTTGGCCACATTATGTGACAGACATGGGTATATTAATAAATCTGTCAAGTTTGGTGATTTTTTTACTACATAATGAGTGAGACATTATCAAAAGAATGTGAAAATTATGAAAAATGGTCATTTTTAGCAAAATTTGCTGTTCTTATGGCAAGCTTTTTTGAGCTTATTGTAGATGACAGAAACATGCGAGTTCATTCATCCGACGTGGTTTTATGCGTAGAGTGCAGCTATCCATAGGCTGTTTCTGTAGCTTTCGCCAATCGCTCAGGACAAGCAAAAGAGTACCGAGGTCCTGTTTTTCATAGTCCAAAAATGGCCGATTTTCCAAAACTCTGATTTTAAAAATTCGCCAAAAATCCAATACTCAACAGAATCGCTTCAGAGGAGATAGCTGCACTCTACAATATGCCCTTAATGGTTCTGAAAAGGTTTCAAAGCTTTGGCTCTTATAGAGCGAAAAATTTTTCTGCCACAACTTTTTAGAGTAACCTTTTCATTTTCATTTTTTTCATTTAACACATGTCGAGTTCACCTTTGAGGGCCTGTACAAAACGATAGAAGCAATATTACGCAAAACGCACTTGTCTTGTTTCGCGGACCCATGGGGACTACAAAATATGGGAAAATGAGCAAAATCGGAGATGGTCGAAAAATCGGCAAAAAAGTGACCCCCCCCTTAAGGTGGCGATTCCTTTTGGAGACATTAACTTTGGACCTTTATTACTCATCCATTTCATGGAGTTAAGAAGCCATTTTTATATCGAAATGGAGCTTAACATTTTCTCTTTCTAATGCATACAGTAAACTTAACTTTAGTTCTTGAAAATTATTTTATTGGATTTTCGAAGTAATTTAATTTTCCAGATTTTTTGCAGACGAAAGTTAAATTTTTTCATGAGGTGTCAGCCATATCATTCGATTCCACTAGTAAATAGCTGGGGACCCTTTTTTAATTATATATCATGAAACCGCCCTTCGTTATAAAGAAATTAGTTAAAATGTAAGCGCCACCTTGATTTCGCCTACTTTTCCAAACTTTGGCAAGCGACCACTTTAGCTAGAATGCAGCAATCGGAGCAACTAAAAAGGGGTCCCTGGGTATTTTTGTGTAAAACACGTCCAGTAAGTGGCAACCCTCTAGCTTGCATAGTGAATGCTCCACAATCGCTGGAAAAAATTTGGTCATGTTTTTGCAAAAACTACATTTTTTACGATAGCAGCGTACGGAATAGCAGTTAGAAGACTTATAATATCACGGATAATCGGCCTCGACGAGACCTTCAAATTGACACCCTTTATTTAAGCGTATGTAGCTCAAGAAATGGCGGAATATTTGATGGCGGAATATTTGATTTCTGCAAAAATGACAAGTTTTTTCAAGAATCGCATGCAAAGTTAAAAAGAAACAAGATAACAGACGAAAGAAATAAAGTTGTCACTACAGCACCACCACAGACCCGAAAAATTCGGGCCTGAGGTGGGGATCGAACCCACAACCTTCGGTTAACTAGACCGACGCTCTACCGATTGAGCCACCCAGGCACAATCGAACCAAGCTTAAGTTTGAATTCGTTCCCAAACTGTAGTGACACGTTTTTAAATAGACATACAGCCCTGCCAAAGACACACACCCCGCGAGACAAGCTCAAGCTGGCAGGTGGTGCACGATGGCTGTAGAAAGATACAAGATAACAGACGAAAGAAATAAAGTTGTCACTACAGCACCACCACAGACCCGAAAAATTCGGGCCTGAGGTGGGGATCGAACCCACAACCTTCGGTTAACTAGACCGACGCTCTACCGATTGAGCCACCCAGGCACAATCGAACCAAGCTTAAGTTTGAATTCGTTCCCAAACTGTAGTGACACGTTTGGACACGTGAATCGCTGGAAAAAATTTGGTCATGTTTTTGCAAAAACTACATTTTTTACGATAGCAGCGTACGGAATAGCAGTTAGAAGACTATAATATCACGGATAATCGGCCTCGACGAGACCTTCAAATTGACACCCTTTATTTAAGCGTAGCTCAAGAAATGGCGGAATATTTGATGGCGGAATATTTAATTTCTGCAAAAATGACAAGTTTTTTTCAAGAATCGCATGCAAAGTTAAAAACCTGTGGAGTTAAATTTATCTCTACCTTTTTCACGAAAGCGTTAAATTTAACTCTGTTTAACTCTTTCTGAGCATTTTCTACTGAAATTTAACCCCAGACAAAACACGCAGGCTAAGCAGAGTTAAGATTAACTCTATTCATTAAACCGTGGGGCTAATTTAAGCTCTGTCATGTTTAACTCCTTTTAAAGCCGTGGTTACACTTGACAATCTTGTGACAACGCGTTGACACAACTGTCGTTGCTACAGCATTGTTACGACGTTGTCCGTGTAACCAGTAACAAACTGGTGACAACGCGTTGGGACCATGCCCGATTTCGTTCTGACAACGCAATAGTAAACATAGCGTTGGTTCAACAGCAAGTGTGCTTTGTCACGATCTATTGTCATATGTAACCACTAGTTGTCACGACGAGTGACAACTATGGGAGACAACTGCCGTTGTCACCATACATTAACACATGGTCCGATTCTGGGGGGTTTACCCCCGACCTCGGCGAAGGGTCTACCCCTGAAATATTCCAAAATTTTAGGGGGGTCTGCCCTGAAATTAATAAACATTGTGAATCTGTAAGGGTTTTGACAAAAAATAGTAAGAAATGACAAGTTTTAGCGATTTTTAAGAAATTTTTTGGAAAAATGGCTAAAATTTGCTAAAAAATACCTATTTTTAGTAAAAATTGCTGAGGGGCCTGCCCTTTTTTCTTTCTGGACGAGAGGGTCTGCCCATTCTGCCTTTTCGCTCACACCCGTTTTTTGCCGGTCTGGGGGGGGGGTCTGCACTCTGCACTCCCCCATTCCCCCTACGTTATCCTATGGTTGTCACAACGCGTTGTCACAAGACTGTCAAGTGTAACCACGGCTTAACTCTACAGCTTTTAAGTTAACCCTGCGGATCTGATCCTGCACGTTTACCGAGTAGCCGCGTTAAAAAACATAAGTTTAAATTTATTTGGAATTATTGATTAATTTTATATTTCCTAAGTCATGGGCTTGGTCCTCATTTCTAATTTCTTTCAACATTTCAATAGAAAGCTTTCTAAAATTAAAATGGATAAGGTCATAATACTTTTGATTTAATCTTGGCCCTGATTTTACGGCTCTATTGCTTTACGGTATCAATTGCTCTTATTTGCAACTTTTTTCATTTGAATGTTTTGACCGTTTTGAGACCGATCTAAAGACATCACAAGAATAATAAGGGGCAATCACAGTGTAAATATGGAATTATGCCGAATGAGTCTAGAACAAAATTTTCTCAATGGACATTCAGCAATGATTGGGATCGTCAGCTAAGGAAGGCCCGGAGCTAAGTCTTGCAAATTATCTCGCGTATTAAGTTGTTTGTACTTGTTCTCGAGTTAAGAATGTATAGTTACCAGGTTCATGTTGGTCAGGGGAAACTTCTTTGAAGATTCCCCAACATAATAAGCCAGCTACAAGAGGGAAAATAATTAAGTATTGATAAATTCTGTAAACTATTTAAGGGCATTATTTTATTTTAATTAACTAATTTATACTTGTAAATATGCTTTAAATTGACAGGCTGTGATAGACATGGGGGTGGAAAAGGTCTGGATCTAGAGCTTTCTTTATAAACTTTGATCATTTTAAATTTAAATATACTAATGAAATTCGAAGGGTTGTGCTAATTTGTCTGCAAAATTTGGAGGTAGTATTAGTTTGTAATTTACGGACTTTTCCTTCTTTCCTATTTGAGCGCTCGCCCACTCCCTGCGACACCTCTCTGCAGCCTATTTCTTTTTACCCAAGGCTATCGAGCAAGCCAATTAGTTTTCCGCCATCTTAGTCACTGTTGTCAAGCGGGGGGCAACTCCAGTCGGTGAACGACTGCAGCTGCCTTGGGGGTGACTGAAATAACCGCACGGCAGTCTGGCTTGGGGACCATGTTTTCAGTTTTTGGTCTTCACTTCTCCGCCTCTTGTCCGTATTTTGTAAATGGTCTGCGGAGAGTACCATTTTACAGTGCTCAGGAAGCACTATAGAAATGCTGGGCCACTTGCAAAATAAGTTAACCCTGCAGGGTTAAAGAGTGTTAGAAAACGCTACGCTAACGGTAAGTTGTCACGATATGTGCCACATATAGCCACTAGTTTTCACGACTGACAACTATGGGAAACTCAAATAACCACACAATCCAAATAACCTCACTGATTCCAAACCCCAAAACATTTTGCACATAACTGAGGAGTTTGAAGTAAACAGGCGGATTTATAAAATTAAAGGACCCGTTTAAAAATTTCCTGCCTCCTCCTGATTTATGAAAAATAAATTACTCTCGAACCAGCTTAGTATTAATTAAAACTGACAAAATTTAACATTGCATGAAACAAGTCCCTGTTTGGCAATAGAATCCGAAAAGTTAAACCGTAAAACAGAAGCAATTAAAATGCCGGGAGCAGAAATAAACATCGAGGACTGTTTGGAAATTAAGTTGACAGTATTTGAACTACCTCAGCATTTGTTAAAACAGATACTGATCGAAAATGACTTTAGAAGTGTGACGTTGAAAATTGTAAATATATACATAGTGTGAAATATCTGTGAGAGATCCCCGGGACGCCGAGACCAGATTGTGCCCTTGTTCTGGCGTAAAATTAGACATACTCTGCGACTGAGATTGGCACTTGGGCGCAGAAGACTCAGGTCGTCCCGGGGGAGGAGGAACGGGCGCTCCCCGATTCTGATCATGTACACCCACCATTCTGTCAGGTTCTTCTGCAATGCTACCTGGAGCCTGGGAAGAGGCCACAGCTGCAGACTTTCCGGAAATGGGAGGGACTTGCTTATGTCGTAACAGAATCAAATCATTTTCAGAATTTTGGTTCAAAACAAGTTCGGGATTGTTTTCTCCCGAGCTTCTCTCCCCCGAACTTTTTGATCCCGAACTTTCCCCCCAACAGTTCAGAAACTGTAACTGGCGCCAGGCCGAGATCTTTTCGCCTGTAGTTCAAATAATCTTGCATGGCTGCCAAAAGTTGGTCGTCTTGGGAGTCGGAATCGTCAATTTCAACAGATTCGTCAAAAGCGTCAAATTGGTGGCCGGGAGTGAGCATTTGACCCTCCTGAAGCGAATCTGAAGTCTGCAGCAGTTCTGGTCCCCCAGACAAAGATTTTACCGTAGTTTCGTCCCCAGAAACTACTATTTCCGGGGGAATGGCGTCTGATAGCACTTGAGGGCCCCTCGACTGCGACGCTGAGGACCGGGAACCCGCAGACTGCGAAACTTGGGGGCGGATAGCCCCGGATTGTGACCGAGTCACTGGCCCCCCAAAAGTTTTACTTAGATGACCGCCATAAGGGGCCTCTGAAGATGTAGACGGGGCCGCGGAGGTAGAAACCCCCAATTGGAACTGGCCCCGCCGTGAACCTGTGGGTGGGGGGGGAATCCGTGAGGGTCCCCCTCGCCCCCTGATCCTCTATCTGTGACTGGTTTCGCCTTAGAATTTTGCCCTTCCCATAACTGTGGGGGGATATCGGGTACGTAGCCTTCCGGTCTTCTGGGGGTCCCCCTTCCAATACCTGGAGCAATTCCTCCCGGACTAGCGTTAAGGGAGACACCCTCTCGACCGCGACCCCCCGATTTGGCAATATTTTGCTTAGAGGCCATGGGAGTACCTCTGTCTAAATCAACCGGTCCGTCGAAATACGATAAGAGCCCCCAAAGTTGTGCTCTTTGCTTTTCTCGCTTCTCGTGTTCCCTTTTCTTCTCAGAAAAAGCTAGAACTTTGGACATCTACTGAAAAATCACGGTCGCCACTATTTGTGAGATACTCTGCGTGTACCTCTATAATAAACTGTGTCGGACTTCAGTAAACGATTGCAAGTAGGTATTCAGTGTGTGATATCCAATCCTAGCAAAGTAATAGAAGATACAAGGAGAGCCGAAGATAAGCGAGTAAACCAGAGTAATGACACCTATACGCCCTAAACGACCGTTCCCTATAGTTAATAGATAAAGTAACCGCTAGATTTTACTAGAGTGAATACAAAATACTCGTTCAGACTTTGACATGGACATATAAGAATAGTAAAAGATACGAGGGGAACACAATAGCAAAATACAAAGAGCACAAGGGAGGGTGTTACCCACTCCCGTACACCTAAACTTGACCCAACTAGCAGATGTTGCCCAACCCCGACGCTGACAAAACTCCAACTGCCGTAAACCTACAGTTTCTCGCTCTTTTATACACTTTGTGCTAGTGGAGTAGCTAGCCTAAAAAGAAATCACCTCACCTTTATCATTCATGAATAAGACAATTGTCAAAATAGCTCAAAGTTGTACAATTTATCAAATAGAATATACTTTGCACTACGCATGTGAAGATAGCACCACATGTACTTTTCAATGCTGCGCTGCTGCGCAGCCAGCTACTAGTGCACTAATGGGTAATATCCCACAATAGTAAGCTACTGTTAACCAGGGGCTAAAGACTACTGACTGATTAAATACTTACAAAATGTTAGTTTTTGGCACAGTGAATGTTTGGGGAGGCTACAATAGGCTGACAATCTTAGTTTCGTTTGTTCTTTCATTTCTTTTACCGGTGTCAAAACAAGCGAATATCTGGTCCATTTCCGGGTTCTGAGCTTTAAATTTGAGATTTCATGGGCTATTATCTCATTATCCGGTTGGTCCGGAAGTCAAATTATTTCATCAAAATGATATTTTGTCTATTCCTAACAAGCCTAAACCTCAATTTACTTCATATCTGCTGTACATTTTGAAGCATAGCGTTTCCGGTGATGGATCCATATAGTTTACTATAATATGGATCTAGCGCAGGGCCACGCTACCGGGAGAGTCCTATTTCTGCGAATATAGGAAAGGCATACTGCTGCCGGGCAGTATGTCATCCGGCCAGATGAAGACTACATAACTGAGGCTGGACCCTGACAGCGGCTCCTCGTACGTAGTGATCTGATCTTTCGAGTAGTGTTGGGATTGGCCGAAAATTTCCATGGTTGGCTTGGCTTGACTTGGCCGGAGTTTGAAGTTGGCCGGCCGATTGGCTCGCCGTTGGCCGTTGGCCGATGGCCGGCCAACAGCCAATGGCCAACTGGTTTGCCGTTGGCCGTTGGCTGTTTCTTGGCCGTAAGCTATTGGCCGTTCTTTAGCTATTTGTCTAGGTTGACGAGCTGGAATTCACTATTTTTATTCGTCTACCGTGCTTAATTAGGCGTCAGCTTAATTAAACTTTATTTCAATAGTACAACTTACAATTTACGCGATAACTCTGTTTTAATTTTGCTGGAGGACCGCAATAAAGTGTTGAGACGTTTACCGCCAGACAAATTTAAAAACTACGTTGTTAGCACACTTAAAATTTGCATGTAATTAGCAAATTTAATTGTAACATAACGCTAATAACGATAAAAATTGTCAACATCTAAGTGAAAATCTGTAGTACTGCATTTAATGTAACGTTTATACAGCAACATGTTTACGATATTATGCAGCAAAATTAAATTTTTCAACACAGTTAACGCACAAGATCAGTAAATTTGAGCTTGGCCAGCACTCGGCCATTGGCCAGCCAACGGCCAACGGCCATTGGCCGGCCATCGGCCAACGGCCAACGGCGAGGTCGACCAGGACAGGTCAGTACTCAGTACCGCCTCAGTGGGGTAACCACACCGGTACCCTTCACTAGGTGCAAATGTTTAGCCTTCTGTGCTGACTTCAATGGTTTGTCCAGCTTACCGGCACATAAAAGTGTGGGGGTGACTCTCTGATTTAAGCTTCCTACATCCAATGTGGATAAGCCCGACGCAGTCGGAGTTATTCACCTTGGTTGGCTCTGGGGAGAGGCCTCGTGACAGCTCACCAGCTAGCGGGCGGGAAGTGAATTATACCACCTACATGCCTACCTGAAGGCCTGAAGCCTAGCGTTTTTGTAGGTGATTTTTGTTTTGTCAAATTGTTAGACCGGACATGAGATTTGATCACATACGCTTGTCTTTGTCGTTGGCTTCGAAAATTGCAGCAAATAGGAAGTAAATTGAGGTTTAGACTTGTTAGGGATAGACAAAATATCATTTTAAAGATTACTAACTTTTCCTAATTTGTCTGAAATGTAAATGTAATGGAGAAGCCCGGGAGTTGAACCGCTGCACTACCTCCACTACACGGGAACACGGACCTGACTACTAAGGACAAAGAGATATATGTAGTCCAGGAGGCTCTCTTAGATCCCCGACGAGCCTCGCTAGGTTTAGGGGATATGAATTTTGGGGGACGCCGGACTGCCGGGCGCCACAGAAAAGAGGGGAGCTGGACCAATAGCACACTCAAAAAGTACCCCGGGCTAGTTTTTGAGGCCAGCCAGCCAAAGCCGGCCAGCGGCCGACGACTGGGATACAAATCACTAATCAGAAATTTAGAAAATAGAGCAACTAAGCTTAAAATGGACTCCAAATGTAGTTTTGCTAATTTCTAATGCTATGCTGTGCTATATATCTAAGATAACATCCGAAACCGAAAATAAATATCTTAGCAGTTATAATAACTGCACTGCAAGCCGGCCTACGGGCTAACCGGCCTCCGGCCGGCTGATGGGTTCGGCCGGGCCAGCCGGCGATCGTCCGGCCGGTGAAACCCCGGCCGGTCTCAAACACTACCCCGGGCTAGCCCCAGAGTACCTACATAAAGTTTAGAAAGCAGACCAAATGTCCTAGTTAAAATTAAATTCTAGACTAAATTAGACAACTGATGGAAAAATGCAAGGAAAAATAAAGTAGAAATTAATTTACCAGCCAACTTACTGACACCAAGAGTACATAATAACTATGCTATGTAGAGTTGCTCGAGTCATTCATAAGTAGCACCCAAAACTTTTGGATCATATGTTGCTAACTTCACATTCGTTCTGTACGCTGGTGCGAATCTACCCCCAGGGGAAGTTTTGCACCGGTGCAGAACTTCCGCGGGGAAGACTTGCACCGGTGCAAAACTTCCGCGGAGAAGACTTGCACCGGCGCAAAACTTCCGGGGGGATTTGGCACGGAGGAAGATTTGCACCGTGACACCGGTGTCAAAACAATCGAATATCCGGTTCTAAGCTTTGAATTTTGAGATTTCATGGTGCATTATCTCAGTATCCGGCTTTTCCGGAAGTCAACCATTTCATTAACAGAACTTTCAAAACTTAAACTATTTTTCAAAAAGTTCTGTGAAAATATTTTTAAAACCAAGATTATATCTTGGATGTATATAATGGCACGACGCAGTTCAGAGAAAAATAAATTTTAACTGTGAAACTAAAAAATTTCCTACAAATTAAGCTTTGAATAGGCGGATAACCATACTGTTAACGCAAAATACGCGGTATCCAGATATGAAAAATACCCGGTCCCAATCACTCACTAGTCTATAGTCCTGTTTCTCCGTAAAATCCGCTAGCCATATCCTTCAGCAGAGTAGAGATGTTTCAGGAACTGAGACTGAAACTAGGTTTCAGGTTGTACTGATTTCAGTTTCAGGCACTGAAACTGAAACCTAAACTGAAACTATTTTGGGAGGAGACCTGAAACTGAAACTGTTTGCCGGCTGACTGAAACTGAAACTAGATTGGGTGAAGACCTGAAACTTGGACTGAGACTACTTTCAGTCTTTTCTCAAAACATGATGATTTCATGTTTAAAGCGGTTTTTTCGTTAATTCTATGCAGTGGAAGTACAAATAATCATAAATTTATGCATTATATGCATTTCAAAGCTAGAATCTGCAGTTTTTCAAGTGAACTGAAACGGCAACTCCGACTGAAACTGAAACTATTTTGCGGTCCAGACAGAAACTGAAACAAACTTTTTTGGGAGGAGACCTTAAACCGAAACTGAGACAGTCTTGGACCGCCGACTGAAACCGAAACTAAAATCGGTTACTGAAACAACACTAGAGCAGAGATCGGCCGCTAAGCCTATATATACTTTAAGCAAAAAACACCACTCCTTTTAATGACAGTACTAGTAAAAATACAACGAGCTCGAGCACAATTATTTAGGGCCTTTTCAAGAAAGGGTAGAGTAGAGTTCAAATCAACTGGATCCTTTTCATAAAAGAGGGAAACTCAAGCTAGAATGGAGTTAAAGCGAGTTAAAACGACCAGTTTTAACTCTACTCTACTCTACTCTACCCTATCTTGAAAAGGCCCTAAGTGTGACATATCTGCAGGCTAATAGCTAGTGTCATACTTTCACAATATATATTATTTGTTATGTACTTCCCAAATTACTTATGTAGTCTAACACCGCGTATGAAGCATAACCAAACTCGCAAAAACACACATGTTTTTTCTCGATAAAACAAGTCTTATCAATACAAACACCTGAAATGCAATGACTGGCAAACAATACGTATACATAGTACGCAACAAGGATAGTGACAGGTAAAATAAGATTCATCGAAAAAATATCACAGTTATGCAAAAACAAGGGAGCGGGTTCTATGGGGAGCAAGTTTAAACGTTGAACTGAAATCTTCCAGTGGGCTTGTACTATAAGATTAAGTTAACAAAATTTGTTGCAATTCATTAATTGCACTGCAAATACACGACTTTTAAAAACACAGCATTAAAACTTTAAAAAACTTTCTAAATTATATTAGCGTAAAAACCTATTTTTCTGGCCATTTACGCTTTTCCTTATGCTGTTTTCCTTTCGGGCTGCTTAACAATCGTAACAGTTCGGAGGTTAAACAACGCAAAAGTTATCGATTTTAGCTTCTAGTCTACACTTGAGGTTCACGACTTTACTTTTAGACACAAAAGGAGTAATTAACATTCATGTCAACTGTCACCTGAACAAAAAGGTGCAAATTCCAGACAGCATTGAACAATGGTCATTCTATCGATGCAATGTGCATAAACGCGAAACTTTCAAATTTTTTATTTCTTGACAGTCCAGGAAAATCCACTGCAATCCATTATTCAATTATATATATTAAGAGATTGTTAAACTGAAATTAGATAAAATAGGGGCTGAACAAATTGTAAACCCGAAAGTACCAGTAATTATTAGTAAAATCGATGATTTTTGGCCAAAAAATTCCGGCGAATCCGGAAAATTTTGACTAAAACCTTAAAATTTGGCATTTTCTGGACACCTTATGGTGAGTGGGAGAAGCCCAAAAAAGTGGGGGGGGGGTGACGTCGAGCGGGGGGGAGAGAGGTCGAGTGGGGGGGGGACCCCAAAAGGGGGGGGCGACCCCCACCCACCACCCAGTAAAAAAAGCCCAGCTGATCCACAGAGGGAACTACAAATTGTAACGAACGGATAAAACTGGAAAAAATTAGAAATTTCTACTACAAATTGGCCCAAGCTGCAACGATTCGATAGAAATTGACGGTCATACTGGTCAAAAAAACTTGACTCTGACTACGACCGCCTGCAGGTACTCGCTACTACGTCCCACTACGCACTTCACCCATATTCTTACAATTATTTTATACCCATATTCCCCACTTCACCCACTTCACTCATACACCTAGAAATACATCAATTAAAAATGTTGACACACTAATTGCAAGAGAAACGGACAGGCAGCAAAACGAATCTTTCATTATTGGAGTGAAATTGTCATACTATTTACATGCATTATGGATATATATGTCATGTCAGCCTTTCAAATTTCCAGTAAAATGATCTAATTCTATCTAAAAAGTTGCATAACTACAACAATTGCAACACAAAAACACATTTTCATTCATGGAGGCAAGGATCCACTCTATCATTGGAGTTAGATCAACCGGTTGGTTACCCGTAAAATTTAGAAATGTTGTATTCAAAAACTGCAATTACAAACAAAACACAAAACGGAGTTATACTTTTCGATACATATTAAGTAGCTGGCTTTTTCCTACGGGGGGTGGGCCCCCCCAGAAATTCGTTCCCCCCAGACTTGGGCCGCCCCCCCGGATTCGGGCCTTCCCCCCCCAGAACTCTAAAATGTCCGGAAAAATAGGGTTTTGAGGGTAAAGTTTGAAAAATTTTTCCGGCTTCGCCGGATTTTTACCTATTTTTAAGCATTTTTAGCTATTTTAAGCTTAAATTTAAGTTAAAAATAGTTAATTTTTTAGCTCAGCAGCAAAAAATAGCTATTTTTAGGCATTTTTAAAAAATTTTTCTTCCCCCACCCCACAAATCCCAGCGCCCCCCCCCCCCAGACCTGGGGGGGACCCCCCCAGACTTCCCCCCCAGAAATTTTTGCCTAGGAAAAAGCCAGAGTAGTTAAATGGAAGGTCCTCCTCTTCTTTTAACACTTATTACTACAGTTCAGTAACATATTACCTCCGAAACAGACATCAACCGACACTTTAACATTTTATTATGCTACGAGGGCTCGCCGTTTACTCGATTCCTGAAGCAGTAGTTAGTAGGTCAGTGGAATATAGTTTATGATAGCAGACGACACGTAGTACCGCAGATATACCTGGAAAGCAAGAAATCAATTATACCACAAGCGTAGAAGTGCATAGACAGAAACTCAATCAATCAAATCAATGTCTACATAACCACAATATCAATGTAAGAAAATACGTGCCGTCATTTACAAACATGCACAATAAATTAGCAGTCAAGATTCGAAACATTAATATGAGAAAGAAATAAAATCTAATCCCGCTCATGGAGAAGGAATACAACAATGGAAGGTCATAAAATATACTGTTAATCTCGAAATGAGCGCGTGGGGGGAACGGAAGGGGTGGGATCACAGCTCCAGAAACAAGGAAGCAACGGCATAATGATTAGTGGGCCACAGACAGGCTTAGTTTTTCTCGTCTGAGGGTTTCCCCCAATGTTCCGGTATTTCTTCCGTTCTTCGTTTAGGGGCAGCAGCTACCGCAGGAGGCTGAGCCTGTGCTCCGTCGTTGGCCTTCTTGTCACCTGAAACCTTTTGCGGAGGCACATTTTCCTCTTCCGGTTCTTCATGGTGTCGATACCTCGGATCTTCCTGGTCACGTGCTTCCTCTTTTTCCTCTTCCTCTTCCGCCTCTTCTTGCGCTTCCGCATCCTCGTCAGCCAGAGGTTCATCCAACTGCCCACCCGCTGGCCCTTCCTTAGCGGGCGGTGCGTCCAGATTTGACTCCTGAACGCCATCATCACCGTACTCTCCTTCCTCTTCCAATTTCCCTGCGTCGTTCGATTTCTTTTTGTCTGTTTCCTTTTGCTGACCGGAGTCGGCAGCAATAGCTGCTCCATGAGGAGGAGCGGCCTGTTGCTGTGGATTTTCCAGGGACTGGGGTAGTTCAGGCTGTAAATCCGCTGCGGGTCGATTCACAGCCGCAGCCGATTCCACAGGAATTACTTGCTTCCCTTCGTTCTCACTGTCATCTTCCTGTTCGAACTGTTTCTCTTTCAGAGTAGTAGATGACTTCACATCTTCCTTGGGACCAGCTGGTGGGGCCAGTACACCTTCTCCATCATTCTGTCCTTGATGATCTTCGACAGCTCCCGCGAAATCATTTAAGGCTTTGAATCCACGAGTCTCTGTCTTAAATTCCCCGGCTTCATGGTTAGGATCAGCATGAATATCATGGTCAGCTAGGGCGTCCTTATGCAATTGTTCTTGAGCAGGCACTGGTAAGGCAATCTGGCCATGTTTCGCATTATCCTCCAATTCACCATCCTCTCCAATCTTCTGGACAGGGGCCTGAATGAGTTCAGGCGACGGAGTGCTGGAAGCAAGTGAGCTATCGGGTCCAGCTTGGGGAATTGGTTGTTGTTGCTGTTGTTGTTGGTGGTAACGTGCCAGTTCGGCGCGCAGAGTTTTCACAGTTTCTGCTGATTGCTGTGCTGACTGCATGGCATTGGCTTGAGATTTCTTCAATCTAAAATTTAGAACAAGCAAATGAAATGCAGATATACAAATGCGATGGAGCATGAAAAAATGCAATATGGGTGACATTAGGTTGTAAATGGACAGAGGACTGACTAGGTTTTAAAACGTTAATATGGGAGAGGTAGGTTGTAAATGCCAGGAGGACTAGGTTAAAAGCGCACTAATATGGAGCAGCTCTCGCGCTCCCCTATAATTATGCCCAACATTGGTCTACCCAGTAACACTCTCACCGGCGTTCATTCGGATGTGAGCATTGTTTCAGATTTTTCAATGCTTTTCAGTGACGTTGAAACCTGTAGATTTGTAAAAATTGCAATGAGTGGTTAACGACTAAACAGTGTTTAAAGGGATTTTAGTCGTCGATTTGAGGTGTCAAAATGATGTAACTGAGCCTCGTAAAATGAGCCCAGCTGGTCCTGGGCTTACGTATTCTAGTGGAGGGGTTGCCCCCCCTTAAACACCCTCCCCCCAAAAGTGGGTGCAACTTTTGCTACCAACTTTTGTCCTGAAAAATCGCTCAGAAGACCAACTTTTCAAAAAGTTTCCGGCTTCACCGAATATTTTTAGTCTATTTTTACCTATTTTGGCGAGTACTATAAAAGTACGTAGCGGAACTTTTAACATGTCTTTAGACAAAATGATTTGTTCCCCTATAAATGACACGTCTACTGCAGCGCAACCAGATGCAAGCATTAATGTCAGTGAAGGAAACTTAAACGGTACGATTTCTAATGCTTTGCCGCACTCACATGCAAAATTTAAACGATTGCAACCTATCTGTAGCTAGTTATAGGTCATGCTGTACTTCAGCAGCACTGTACTGCAGCGCAACCTGGGCGTGATCTGGAAGGGGGGTCCCCATAAACACCCTTGCCCCCAAAATCCCCCCAAAGAAGTGGGTGCCCCTTTTGGTAAAAACTTTTGTCCGGAAAAAATCGTTCAGAAGGCCAAATTTTCGAAAATTTTCCGGCTGAGCCGGAGATTTTTAGCCGATTTTTGCTTATTTAAGCACTAAATGCGCATATTTTAGGAGATTGCTATAAAAATAGCGCAATTTTTAGCATCTTTTTAGAAAAATTTTGAAAAATTTTCGCCCCCCTCCCCTAAGAAATATTTCCTAGAATAAGCCCAGGCAACCAGATGCAAACTTTACTGTCAGTGAAAGAAGCTTAGACGGGACGATTTCTAATGCTCTGCCGCACTCACAGCAAAATTTCAGACGATTGCAACTTATCTGTAGCTAGTTATAAGCCGTGCTGTACTTCAGCAGCACCGTACTGCAGCGCAACCAGATATAAACTTAACTGTCAGTGAAGGAATCTTATACGACACGATTTCTAAGGCTCTGCCGCACTCATATGCAAAATTTCGGAAGATTGCAAGTTATCTGTAGCTAGTTATAGGCCGTGCTGTACTTCAGCAGCACTCTCCTGCAGCGCAGCCACATGCAAACTATATATACTGTCTATGTAACTATATTAATTTGCCATGTCCAAGCTATCTACACGCCTAATGTAATATGTTTAACCGTCCACAGTAAGTCTACAGCCAGCGTTCCATGGTTGTTTCATAACAGTGCAGCACGATAGCAGCACCGCACCGCGACTACGCTCATCGTGTTCAGCGACCCCATAACCCTTATATGCGTCCCACTAAATGGCCCAAAAACAGCATTTTTAGTTTTCTGTGGAGTTGGGACTAGGTTTTGTGATCAAACAGCGTCATTTGCAGAAATGAACAATAGTTTTGACGACGCCAAAATAAAAATGACGAAAGAATGACCAAGCCAAAATGTGGAAGTAGCACTCTAATTTATAACAAGAATGCAAAGTTTCTATTACGTTTTAAGTAATTTTTAAAAAAATTTCTCAGATTTTGGGGGATGCCGCCTCCAAACCCCCACTCTACATTGTCTTTGTGATTTATGTTAAGCTTTGACGACGCTTGAATAGTCAATCAGTATTGTATACAAAGCCATAGACTACGAGACATCATGCTACATCTTCAATTGCATTTTTTGATGCAAGTTTCTAATATATTATACCATTTTCGCAGAATAGTTTCCTTGAAAACATTCTCTTCGGATTATCTCGGCTAGAATGAAATGAGAGCTTATATACGTACGTACCGGTATGTTTAACAACGTTTATTGTATAAATACTAAAAACTACTAGGTATGGATCTGGAGGGCAGCCCCGTCGTCGCGATTTGAAGGTAAGAAAAAGCAATCAGGAAAAACAGAAAAAGGCATGTCTACAAACCTCCGTGCGCGCGTATACGTACATTTCCAAGGTTTTTACCAGATTTTTGGATAGAAAAAGCTTAAAATGTCGTGCGATTTTAGCTAACAATTCTCATTTTCCCCCAAAGTGCAAATTTTTACAATTTTCCTGTTTCCGCAAAATGAAAAGAATTAAAGATTTGAAAAACGATTTCATCTAAAAAGCAAAAAAATTCCTTCAACTTCTGGGGGGCAACGCCCTCCCAGACGCCCGAATTGTGTCGGGTTATTCTCGTCATTGTTAATGCTCAAAGTTATGATGCTTACTTGGACACCTGATATTTGTATAAAATAAGTATGCGTGTAAGTTGGAATATATATAATATACTCGCGGGACAATGTGAAATATGAAGCAACGCAGGCCAACAAGGTAAAATTTCAACCAAGATTACGAGTATAGCTTAAAATCAAAACACAACTGTATATATTTCTGCAAAAATTTATTTTTGACGTTTGACAAATCAAAATGACGATCAGAAAATAAAAATGACGAAAATTTTATGAAATCCGATTTTGAAAAAAAACGCTGAGTTGGGACTTAGAAATTTTTCCGAAAACGGCCAATTGGACCGACCAACTTTTGGTTCTACCTACCCATCCCAAAGTTTCTTATGCAACAAGCCGCTTGTCTGTAAGTGCTTTCTAGAGCTCCTGGCATTTTACTGGGGTAGGGGTGGGGCCCCCCACTCGGCAACCCCCCCCCATAAATTTTGACCTCCCCCCATAACCCAAAAAATTGCCAGATTTCACCATTTTAACCCTAAATTTTCAGAGAATTTTAACGAAATTTTCGCTACCGTAAAAAACACCTAAAATTTGTCATTTTTTGCAGTTTTTACACAAAAAACTTAAAAATTTGTAAATGCCCCCCACTTTCGGTGAGCCCCCATCGATGGGGAGGGGCAACTTTGAGCCCCCCCCCATTTTGGCCTAAAAATAAGTAAGAGCCCTGTAAGCGTGACAAAAAATGGCCGTTTTTTGACCAAAAACTCCGTTAGGCCACTTTGGCAGGCCACACAGATGGCATTCCGGGCCGGGCAGCGCAAAAATACAGCGTGGGGTACATGGGACCATATCGGCATTCAGAAAATCTAAACCTTTCAGACTGAAAACGTCCACATCTTTGAAACACCTCTGCACAAAATTGCATTTTTTCCAGGCGTGACACAGAAAAAACAAACTGACCTAACTTGTCCGGAATTAAACATTTTCAAAGTTGAACATATTGACCAAAACTTTTTTGCAACGTGTTGTACTCGTCGTGTTCCAACGTAATCAAACTTGCCGACTTTCGTTTAGTATTGAGCTGGCACGGTGCTCGAACGAGTCTCAAAGGGCCGTGCAGCGCCTTTTACACCCATAAGCGACCCCCTATAGAACAATATGTACTTCTTATTTAAGAATTATTGTGTGTCAACGTACTCATCCAATTGCTTCAAAAGCATGGATTTTGCATGAATTAGTTCATCCTTTTCTCCTTCCAGTTCTGATTTTTCCTTCACTAACTGATCATACTGACTACTGATACCGTCGTTCTCTAAAACAAGCACAGACAAGTATATAAACAAACGAACAGGGCAGTCAGCCAACAGCGTAATCTACGTCTGGGTTTATTTTACTGGGGGGGAGGCGGGGGGCACCCCCCCCTTTTTGGGTCCCCCCCCCACTCGGCCCTACTCCCACTTTTTTGGGCTTCCCACCCCCACTCACCCTAAGATGCCCAGAAATTGCCAAATTTTTAGGATTTTTGATAAAAACTTTCAATAATTTTCCGGCTTCGCCGGAAATTTTTGATCAAAAATAGCCTTTTTTGGTGCTAAAACTTGATTTTTGAGCACTTTTAAGCATAGTTATAAAAGTGTATGTGGAAAACATGCTATTTATACAGCATTTTTAGCATTTTTGGCCCATTTTAAGCCCACTTTTTCGACCTCCCCCCACTAGCGGGGGGGGGGGAGGTCGCATCCCCACTCCCCCCCACTTATTTTTGCCAAAAAATAAACCCAGTACGTATCGAAAGTTTT
Organism: Trissonchulus latispiculum; assembly: GCA_030248195.1. Lineage (NCBI taxonomy): Eukaryota > Metazoa > Nematoda > Enoplea > Enoplida > Ironidae > Trissonchulus > Trissonchulus latispiculum. Next base: position 15,169 of record JASAND010000222.1, on the reverse strand, counting down.
AATCCATAAGCAAGGTTTATTCCAGATACTGAAAAGGAGGATGTACGTACTAAAAGGGTGCATTGATGAAACTGAGAATGAAATGTAATAGAACTGAATGAAACTTAATTTTAGCAAGTAAAACTTCCCATATATTTTTGGCTTCACAAACAACGTTATCAAACGTTATTCGTAGCGTTTTCAAAAATGAATATCATCAATTCCGTCATTAATATTATTTACTGAACGTCAAAAATTCAACCTTTCTAAGAATTAGTTTACTGTGATTCTGACGCACTCCCATAAGTTTCTTCATTTGAATAATTGAATATATTTTCTTGTTCACGTGTATTGATGCGTCGTTATATATTTACTGACCTCAGGTATTATAAACAAGATGTAAAATGCTCCTTTAGAGAACAGAAAATGAGTTATATAAGATGGAACATATAAAATAGAAAATATTCGGTTGTAAATTAGATTAAAGTCTTAGTGAGGTTGGAAAACTCAAACGACAAGCTTGTTACTGTATGAGTGCATGCCAAATAGACTCATATTGGCAACGGCAGCACAAGATGGCGCAATTCTAATCTTGCTATGACGCTAACTTAACGTAGCTAATAATATTACAAAAAAATGAATTTCTGATTTTTAATTATACAAACTCCGCTTCCACTGTTCTAAATCAAGTAAGCTAAAAATTGTAGACAGTTTTTCTATAAGCACATAGAGGCCTTCAAAATGTTCGATTCATCTCAACACAATTCAATACCAGGCAAATAGGCTTATCCTTATTTTTACAATCTGACAGAGGCACTCTTTTAAATGAGACCACTGTTGTAGAATGCTAACTCCAACCAAGAATGCTAACACTAGACTGCACCAACCTAAGCTTCAGAATAACCGCAGAATAGTAGACGACAATGTCCAATTTTTGTATGGAAAACTAGCAGACTTCTGCATTTCGAAGCTATTTTGAAACTTATTTGGTTGCAGTCCAGGGTAAGCCTCACACATATTAGCATTTTACAAGTTTGTCTTAATTCACGGTATTTTTTAAAGGGAGGGGGCAGGGGCTCCCCCTAAATTGACCTTCCCCTCAGTGTCTCTTTTGGCCGACGGCTTACGTCGTGCCACGTTACAGACCTCTGCAAAAATTTTGCTCTTTTTCAGAAAAAAGTGTGTAACTACCTAAAAATTCCTAATTTACTCACGTTTTATTTGCTACAAGTCAGGGTATTTTTTAGGGTTTTTTCGGGAGGACTTCCCGGGGGGGTCCTCCCCGGGCCCTGAGAAGGGGAAGAAATTTTCGGGAAGAAGGGGAAGAAAGAAATCAACTTATCTGACACAGTCTCCAGGGACGTTTCACTCATATTATAGGGATCTCGCTGTGGCGACCCCTACGACAATGCAAACTTACTCTTCAGCTTTTCTTGGCATTCAGACTAGAACAAAACAAATCATACCGTCGCACAAAATGAAACAAACGATTAAATGAACAAAAGCAGCAAGCAAGATTGTGAAGGCTGACTCAATATTGAACTACCGTCAAAGCGTATCCAAGCATTTCCTGCACGAGTCTAAATTTTCAGCTGTTTTGTTCAGGGATTCGTGAGCATGGTTCATGCGCAAAATGGTGTCAAGGGCATAAATCAAAAGGGACCAGCGGTCCGGACTCCATTTTCGGAAATGTTTTGAAATTTTTAGAAATTTTCAGCGCAAATTTGGCCATTTTGGGGGAAAATTAGGACCCGACCCCTTGTTTTCGGGTTGGACTCCCTCCTATTCGAAATTCTGGATAGGCCCTTGACTAATGTGTACAACAGTCTATTTATTACACACAGTTGCGCCTTATTTCACAGAGGCAAATTTTTGAAAATTTTTGCTGAGGCATTCTGCGGAGAGTAGGTTCTCAGCTTTGATTCTCTTTCTCATACAAACAAACTCCTCACAAACCTTTACTGTTTTCGCGCGATTGCATTAGTCTGCCCTTCTTTATATATACTGATACTAAGAGTACATAAGAGTATGACAAGCGTCATACGCTGTGTATTATGAGCTCGCTACATCCGATGCGCGCTATCGGCTGACCCCCCCCCCCTCACCCCGCCCCCACGTACGGGGTCCAAACGGGAGATAGGGCTCGTTCTTGTATATTTTGTGCACAGATGTGTCTGGCATTTTTTAGGGTTTTGAAAGTGGGGGGGCTTCCCCCCTCCCCCCTGGGGAGGGGGAAGTGGGGGGGCGAGCCAAATGTAAAATATATATACCGAAATTTTTAGCGAAAAATTAGCATTTTTAAGGTAAAAACGCAAAAAATCGCTGTTTTTAAGAGCTAATGAGATAAGAGCTAATTTAAAATGAGCTTATAAGTCCATAAATTAGCTAAAAATTGAGTAAATTTTTGAAAATTTGACCTCAAAAACCTAATTTTTTGACACTTTTGGACGACCCCCCAAAAAAGTGGGTGGGGGCTTGCCGAAAAGTGGAGGGGGGGGGCGAAAGTGGGGGGGGGGCTCCGGAAGTGGAGGGGGAACCGAAAAGTGGGGGGGCTCCGAAAAGTTGAGGGGGAACCGAAAAGTGGGCCCCCCATTAAAAAAATGCCAGTGTATAAATCATACTAGCTTAAACCCCTGGCATTTTTTTAGTGGGGGGGGGGGTGGGGGCCCCTCTTTTCGGTTTCCCCCTCCACTTTTCGGGAGCTCCCCCACCTCCCCTTTCGGCAAACCCCACCCACTTTTTTGGGGGTCGTCCAAAAGTGTCAAAAAATTAGGTTTTTGAGGTCAAATTTTCAAAAATTTTCTCAATTTTTAGCTAATTTATGGACTTATAAGCTCATTTTAAGCTGAAAAACATCGATTTTTTGCGTTTTTACCTTAAAAATGCTAATTTTTCGCTAAAAATTTAGGTATATTTTACATTTGGCTCGCCCCCCCCCACTTTTCGGAAGCCCCCCCTACTTTCAAAACCCTAAAAAAATGCCAGGACCCCATACATAAATTGGGGCGCCGTCAGGTTTAACATAAGTATACTAACATAGACCCTTCTCCCGTTTGGACCCCGTACATGTATAGGCGCGGGGTCAAGGGGGGGTCTGATTTATGGCGGGTGGGGTCGGCCGATACCGCGCAGACGATGTAGCGAGCTCATGATACGCTCTTATGTATTGTGTCGTCTTGCTGATACTGCGTCAATCTGTTGACCACTAGCTGAAGCCAGAAAAAAATTTCGGAGGGGGGCAAACCAAAAATGCTCTGAAATTTCTACCGCAACTAAACAGTTCAACCAATTGTGGAAATTTTCAATCAAAAATCTGGAGTTTTTTGAATATTTTCTTTCAAAGGAACGCCGCAATTTAGAAAACTTTTTTTCGAAAATATTTATTCACCCTGCAGCTACTTATTAAAAATTTTTCTTTTGTCCCCGATTTCGGAGGGGCCTGCTGTTGACAGTTCGTATTAGTATTTGTAAATTGAAAAGCTACCAAGCATACCCATACACAATGATGTTTATAATTCGCTACTTATGTATAATAAGCAATTTTCAAAGTAGCATTATATTTTCGACGTAATTTTAATGATTCACCAACCATTAACAAATTTTAATATGTATTGCGTAATCTTTTTAACGTTTCCATCACAAATTGTAGAGCAATTTCAAAAACATTTCTCAACAAGGGAGATCCGCATATATATTCCTTTGCATGGTCCACTTCATCGGTTGCTCACATTAAGGTGCTGGTTCGGGTTCGTGTATTTTTGGGCTTTAAAAGCGCAATTGTCGTTGAAATTTATTCAAATTTGCTATAATTACATTATTTACCCTATACAACATGTTAGAAAAGTCCCGGCTTGAAAATTTGAGTTTTGGAGAAATTAGTTTTATTCCGCCATAGCTTGCGTTGTGACCGCCCTACGTGGATGAACTTATAGTCATTCGAATCCTCTCACCATGACCTACAACTTTGCTCTTAAAAGTTTTCTTCGATTCCTTAAGGTTTAAGAGATAACAGCAAAAATTGATTTTCGAGAACCAAAACCGGCCATTTTTCGAAAAATCAAATATTGCAAGATTTTGACAGCTTCAACAGCGCTGGTCCGTCGGTCAAGTATTGTCCATATTTGTCCATATTTCTTACGCCCAAAGGAGAGCTCTCTGCGGTATCTCTGCCGGCGTACAGCAGCGAAAATGTGAAATTTTGAAAATCGCAACTAGATTGTTTTGAACACGGATTTCTCTCAGCTCATGCAATCAATTAAAAAACGGCTATACACACGTATTTTTGAGACAATTGCCGAGGGCTATTTTTCATGGTTTTGTATTTTGGCTTGCCGTTCGAGAGAAATAAGCGTCCAGACTTGAAAATTTTGACGAAAATAGTACAAAATTTACGTTTTTCTCACAATCTTGAGCTTCTTTACTCGTTAAACAATTTCAGAAAAAATAGCCCTCGGGAAGACGTTTCTTTTGAAATCTGAACTGGTCGCTTTTCGTTAACTTTCCCCCACTTCGAGAAATCCATGTTCAAAAATTGTTTTCATGTTATTGCAAGTCGTTGTACAAATATCATGTTGTTCAAGCCAAAGAGTTGAAATGAAACAGCTATACTGTACTTAGTTGTAACAAGCACATTCTAAGCTTTAAAATGATGTAAAAATGATTGTTCAACTCCAAAAATTGAGCAAATTACAGTCTTTCAAAATTTGCTGCAAATACCCGAACCAGCACCTTAAGTTAAACACGTGGACCATTTATTACAGTCAAAAACCACCATCAACCGGGTTTACTTTAGTGGAGGTGCGGGCGTGTTTTTCGGGTTTGGAAAAAAAATTCTGGTTCAGCTTCGCCGGACTTTTGAGCAGTTTCTTTTAAACTTCTAAATGTAGTTTTTATCGGTCTATAGACCATGATAGTTTGGGTTGAACCCCCTTTAAAAATCTTAGAGAAGTTCTTGGGTGAAGCTACTTAATTTTTGACGCAGCGAGCACAATTCCTGAAGAAGTATAATTTTTCTTCTGCAACACTGATGCAAACGTGAAACAACAAAAATTTGGACTGTAGAATTTCTCCGTTGTAGCCATTCCATTATATCCCTATTATATACTCTAACTCGAACTCACAACTTCAGTCTGCAGCTTCTCCACTTTCCCCTGTTCTGAGTGTAGATCCCGGCTTTTCTGCGACAGATCTTTATCCGCTGCAACCAGTTTAGACTCACTCATTTGCTTATCTTTTTCCAGCTTTTCGGCTCTCTGTAAAATCTGTTCATATTGAGACTTCACATCTGAAATTAATAAACAGTTACAAATACACATAACTCAAAAATTTAAATTGAAATAATTTAGGATTTACGTACCTGGCTTCTTTTCATTATGTGGTGCCTAGACGGTTAAAATCCAGCATGGTTTTCCATCAAAGTTTAGCTACATGCAGATTTTGAGTAGTTTTTCAGTGTTTGTCACATTATGCAGAAAATTCCCCATACTTGGCACATTATTTACTCACAAATCCTAGCTATATTCTGTAATAATTTCAAAAAAGAACTTGGAGCACGCTACAAGACTAGATTCGAAACGACCAGGCCATCTTTGACACTTTTCAAAATTTGCAGTTGGAGTAATCCCGAACGAGAAGTTTTAATTTGTGAGCTGTCATTTGTGTGCATCGCCTGTGTACTGTCCATAGTAATGCGTGTGCAAAGTTTTAACGATGCAACCTTTTCGAAAAAGGTTGAAAGGTGTTCCGAAAGCTTATCTAAAAATCAGAAATATTCAGAACCTTCTACATTCCCGAGGTCATGGAATATATTAATGCCTCATATTAACCTTTTAATTGTGTTGCATACTTGCATGCTATATAACATATTAGTAGCGCTCTCTGAAGAGGTTGTGCCCACCCTCAGGTTTCATTTTTGACCCCATGACCTCCCACCGCCCTGACCCTCCAGATGGCAAAGTGGAACCAGCACAGCAAGATCATGGGTGGGTCAGACGGCAAAACGGATGCCAAGAATGAGCTGGGCGCACCAGAAACCCCCTATAGACAATGTTTGGAGAGGCTATGTATATACAGTCCTATATATAATGGTGTTCCCGGAAGTCGGTACCGACCGGACCCTCCAGACGGAAAGTGGAACCAGCACAGCAAGATGGGTGGGTCAGACGGCAAAATGGACACCGGGAATGAGCTGTATGCACCAGAAAACCCCTATAGACAAAGTTTGGAAAGGCTAAGTAAAGCCTACTATGGACCTCCGGGAAGCAGTTTCCGACTTGACCCCTCAGACGATCAAGTGGAACCAGCCCAGCAACTTGGGCAGCAAAACTGATAGCGGGAATCGATTCTCCGTCCCAAAAACCTTTGTATGCCAAATTTGAGCCACCTATGCAGCAAAATAAGCGAAAAATTTAAGTTCAAAGTTCAATCCAAAATTAACCAATTTTAGCCGGCCAGTACCGAAAAATTACGGAAAATCATATAGCATTTGAACGACCCCGATATGTGCACTGTTTAACCATATTGATTTGTACTACAAGAATATATATGGGTTTCATAGGCAAAATTTTTTCTATATATATATCTGTACTGTAGTTATTCAAGCTACAAAACTCACTTATGAGACATCAAAAGCGAGAAACCGGAAAAACATCATTCTCGTAAGCGATTTTTGGGACAACTTATTAACGGAAAGCGGTACGGGGATGAAACTTGGCAAATATACTAAACTCGACACGTACAATTTTTTGCGCACATAATCTGCGCAGCTTCTGCGCAGCCTTGTTTTACACGGTCATTCGACCATTTTCACTCATATTATATATAGGGTTACCTATGATACCGTGTTTTGCTACGTTCACATACTCAGATCGAGCTGCCAGGTTTCTTAGTTATCAAGCTTTGAGCACTGAACTGAAAACTCTCCAATTTTTCGACGTCGATGGTTCATAATCAATTGCGCCCATGGCTAGAGAAATAATAGCAACTAAACTATCCCTTACCTATACCAATTTAATCTATAGGCTCTATTAAACAAATGTATGTATTAGTTTGAGCTTTCCTGCTAATGGTTAGAAAATTTTTCAATTTTGAAAAGTGGGGTTTTTCCCGCCAACTCCAGGTCACCTCCACGTCGCACCGGAGGGGTTAGAGCAGTGTGGCATATATATACGTATATATATATATATATACACATACATATATAATAATATATATCATCATGAAGCGCAACAGATGCCCTACACATACATACAATCCGCTTTGGTCTAGGTCTTTCCAGTATATAGTTCAGGGTGGCCATGAAAAGTTTGCCAAATTTCGGCACTTGGACAAACCAAAATTTTCGAAAATGTCAAAATCATAAAAAATTTGCTGGGAAGCAGCGGGAGCACGATAATGCACCCTCCAGGGTTATTTTGGATGCTCTTCAAGATAGGCTATTAAAATCCTAGATAGCTCATACTGGTAAGCCCACACTGGGGTTGGGTTTTTTCCCGCTTGACTACGTATATATACTTTTTCATGCTCCGGAGGAGCATTTTTATTACTTGTACAATTATCTACAACCATTTAAACGGTATGTTATATATGTCGTGCGTAAAGCTAGGTTTACGCAAAGAGATTGCGTAAAACTAGGTTTACGCAAATAAACTTGCGTAAAACTAGGTTTACGCAAAGCTGTTGCGTAAAACTAGGTTTACGCAACAAAATTTGCGTAATATTGTTTAAAATCAAATTTTTCCTAAGAAATTTATGAAAAGTAGCTGTATACTTAACAGCTAATTGTAAAATAGTTTTCAAATATTTTTGCAGTCTAAATTCTAACTTTTCTAATTTTTGCATAACATTTTTACACAACGATATTTATGAATTTGAGTGAAAATTGAAATTTTCAAATTTCAAATGGAAAATGTCAAACAGCTAATTTTTCCACAAACTTAACGGTTTTTAGTCTATACAATTTTGCTGCAAATAGAATAAGAACTACGAAATAATAGTAATTATTTTTGAAAAATATGAAAAAACTAGTGACTTAAAAATTAGAAAAGTTAGAATTTAGACTGCAAAAATATTTGAAAACTATTTTATAATTAGCTGTGAGGTATACAGCTACTTTTCATAAATTTCTTAGGAAAAATTTGATTTTAAACAATATTAAGCAAATTTTGTTGCGTAAACCTAGTTTTACGCAACAGCTTTGCGTAAACCTACTTTTACGCAAGTTCATTTGCGTAAACCTAGTTTTACGCAAAATTCTTTGCGTAAACCTAGTTTTACGCACGACATATATATACAAAATAAAATAAATATATAAATATAAAATAAATGTATATATATGTATATTCCAATATACTGGGCTTATTCTAGTGGGGACGCCCACCCCATAAACACCCTTCCCCCCGAAATCGTTCCCTCCCCAAAGTCTCCCCCCCAAAAAAAGTGGGCGCCCCTATTGGTACCAAATTTCGCCCTGAAAAAATCGCTCAGAAGGCTAAATTTTCAAAAATTTTCCGGCTTCGCCGAAGATTTTTACTCAATTTTTGCCCTTTTCAACACTAAATCTGCTTATTTTTGCTATGAAAATCAACTTTTATAGTATATGCCAGAAAAATAGCGCTATTTTTAGCATATTTCCCCCCCCCCCCAAAACTTCCTTGCCCCTCGGACCTTTGGGGGGGGGAGCCCCCCCCCCCAAGAAAAAATCCCTAGAATAAGCCCAGATATATGTCACAGATGCAATCTTTTCCGCTTAATCCTAAAGAAATAATTAAAATTAAAACGTTAGGCTGTTTGTCAAAAGTAAATTACATATGAACTAAAATTATTATTATTGACATCAAATCATTAAAGGAGTAAAATGCGTAAACGAGGTAAGATTACGGAATTTACTGCAGATAAAAACATTTAATTGTTACAGCGCTGCCGCGCTACCTTTCTCAGAAAAAAAGCAAATAAAAAGGAATTTGCACCCGAAAAAAGAAAAAGAAAGGAATTTGTCTTTGAATTTTGAATTTGGAATTTTCAAAGATAAATTAATATCGTTACTAAGCAAAATATTAAACTTTTTCCATTTTGAACAGCCACATTTTTTGAAATTTTTGGAAAAAAGGAAATAAAAGGGATTTTTGCAGAAAAAAAGGACGACCTAGAAAAAGGAAACTAAAGGAAAAAGGAACCGCGGCAGCCCTGTTGTTAGCATAGTCAGTCAAGTAATAAAAACGCTCCTCCGGAGCATGAAAAGTAATATGGGTGGCGGTGAGGTTGCAAAATCAAGAAAGAACTAGTTTTTAAAATGCTTAATATTGGGCTAGGTTCAAAAATACAAGAGGGCTAGGTTGTAAGCGAATTAATATGGGCACAGCTTGTCCGGCACATGTTCGGAAAAGTGCTTGAACATTAGTTCTTAACTATACAACAGTTTATGGGTTGAAGGCGTCGACTACCCCCCTCTTCCACAAACTTTAACGAGATCGTTGTTCTGTTCTACCATTTCTATCGCTGAGAACATCTTCGTATTTCCTGGAGATAGTTCTCAATTGTTCATCCGTACGATCTTTGTCATTGGTAACGCTCCAGTTGTTGGCCAGCAAGAAGAAGCAGGCCACCATAAGTCCTGCAATAATCAATATAGGTGCCTTTCCATAACCATTGGGGCGCAAGTGTCCTCGTTTCATTCCCGAACTGCTGTGGGTGCTCGAATCCAACAAAGTTAAACGACTTTCCCCATCAATGGCCATACAAACAAACTGCAATAGATGTGTATATACGTGTATATATAAATAAAAATATATAAGAAAATGTGGCAGCGGTCGTCAACTTTTGGTATAGGTACGATATGGGATTTGGCCGTGTACATAATATATGAGTCCATTTCTGAGATGGTCACAGATGGCATGTGCAATAATGTGTGTTTTATAATCCGTCAGTTGAATTGACATTGCATATTATAGGGGAGCGCGAGAGCGCTCCCCTATAATATGGGTGTAAAAGGCGCTGCGCGGCCCTTAGAGACCCGTTCGAGCACCGTGCCAGCTAAATACTCAACGAAACTAGACAAATTTGGTATAGTTGGAATCAGCACGACGAGTACGACAAGTCGCAAAAAAGTTTTGGTCAAAATTTCCAACTTCGAAAATTTTCGCTTCCGAACAAGTTAGGTCCGTTTGTTTTTTCCGTATAAGTCACGCTCGGAAAAGGGCTTTCTTCTGACTTAATGATAGAACGATCTGGGCATTTTCAGCCGGTGAAGTTTGGTTTTTCTGAGAGGCAGGGACGTGTTAATGTACCTTTTTGATAGTTTTTCGCCGTCCGGCCCGGCATGCCACCTGGCCGGCCGGCCAAAAGTGGCCTCATATGGCTATTTTGGCCAAAAAAGGCCAAATTTGTGACAGAGTTGCAGAGCTCAGGGAACAAGATACAGAGACGCGGCTTGTTGCATAAGAATCTATGGGCTGGGTACCATGGAATAGCCAGGGCGATTTTCGATATCTGGCTGGCACCGTTCAGGCGGCCGGCCCAAAGTTGGCCGGTCCAAATGGCCATTTTCTGAAAATTTCAAAGTCCCAACTCTACAGGAAATAGTCAAAAATCGGCCTAAATATGCTGTTTTGGGCCATATAGTACGACGCATATAAGGGTTATCGGGGTCGCTGAACACGATGAGCATAGTCGGAGCGCGGTGCGGTGCTGCTATCGTGCTGCACTGTCATGCAGCAACCATAGAACTCTGGTTGTAAACTTACTTGAAACGGTAAAACATATTAAATTGGATGTATAGATAGCTCATGACATCGTAAATTAACGTAGCTACATTGACACTATAGTTTGCACCCGGTTGCGCTGCAGTAGAGTGCTGCTGTGCTGAAGTACAGCACGGGCTATAACTAATTACAGATAAGTTGCACTCGTCCGAAATTTTGCATATGAGTGCGGAAGAGTATAAGACATTGTGCCGTATAAGTTTCCTTCACTGACAGTAGTGTTTGCATCTGGTTGCGCTGCAGTAGAGTGCTGCGGAAGTACAACACGGCCTATAACTAACTACAGATAACTTGCAATCGCCTGAAATTCTGCAGGCAACAGCGGAATAGCATTAGAAATTGTGCCGTGTAAGTCTTCTGCTTTGGCATTGACGTTTGCGTCTGGTTGCGTTGCAGTAGAGTGCTGCTAAAGACTGAAGTGCAGCACGGCCTATCACTAGCAAGAGACAAAGAGCAATCGCCTGAAACTTTGTATACAAGTACGGAAGAGCATTGCAAATCGTGTCTTATGAGTTTTCTTCACTGACAGTAAAGTTTGCATTTGGTTGCGCTGCAGTAGAGTGCTACGTATATGCTATATACAGTAACTAAAACTACGTATTGCAGCCATGAGTACTGGATGTTGGATTTCTGTCAAAATAGAGAAAAAGGAAAAAATTGGAACTTCTCAAGCTTCTTTGTTCTGTACTTTCGGTTGACGATTAATGATTGGCGGAATTTTTAAAGTTTCTTTCACACAGCTTTAACGTTCTTGCTTTTTACTGAGAACCTTAAAAATGAAATAGGACAAGAATAAAAATGCTCCGGTGGAGCATGAAAAATGCAATATGGGTGACATTAGGTTGTAAATGGACAGAGGACTAGGTTTTAAAACGTTAATATGGGAGGGGCAGGTTGTAAATGCCAGGAGGACTAGGTTAAAAGCGCACTAATATGGACCAGCTTCGCTGAACAACCCATATTCGCGGTCACTCATGCTCCACTCCACATGACATACGAGTAAGATCCTGCATTCTTCAACTTTCAAAGCAAGCGGGACGATTTTGAAATATTAAAGCTTATTCCAAATAAACAATGCAGTTCTGGCAGAAAGGTGTTCAAGGTGTTTTTTCTGCAGTGTCAGCGCAGAATCTTGTATTAAGTTGATGCGAAAAGCAGTTGACATTATTTACGTGTATTATTAAGTTGTATAATAAAGGAGCACGACCACATATACTTGCAGGCCGTGCTGACATATCGTACAATTTTTCGAAGAATTGCCAATATCAACAGCAAGCAGCAGCCGATAGAAACTCTGGACAGTTTTCGCGAATATGGGTTGTTCAGCGAAGCTGGTCCATATTAGTGCGCTTTTAACCTAGTCCTCCTGGCATTTACAACCTGCCCCCTCCCATATTAACGTTTTAAAACCTAGTCCTTTGTCCATTTACAACCTAATGTCACCCATATTGCATTTTTCATGCTCCACCGGAGCATTTTTATTCTTGTATATATATATATATATATATATATATATATATATATATATATATATATATATATATATATATATATATATATATATATATATATATAGATATTTAGTCAGGGGGGGGGGGGGGACATGACGGAAAAGAAGGGGAAAAACATGGTCGCCTACTCCCCAACCATAGCAGCTGCAGCTGCCTAGTATAGCCCATTAGAAAGAGCAAGTCTAGAAGTATACCCTACAGTACCAGATTGGTTTCTAAGTTTGATTCTGTAAGTACAGTATATACTTGACCAAAGTTGACCTCCCAAAATTGGCCAAAATGCTAAGGATTTTCGAAAGTTTGCAAGTATATATCTAACCAACCATCCAACTTTGGCTACTATAAATTTGCATGCGGGCATAATTCGACTTGCTCTATCACATGGCAATAGTGATTTTCCCCTACGTGCACCCAGTAAAAAAATTTGACCATGTTTTCCCCCACATAGGGTCAACTAGAGAACACTAAACATGGTGACCAAATTTTCAAATTTTTGCGTATGCTTCAGGAAGGCGTAACTAATGCTTCTATAGGAAAGAGAATGCTTTAAAACCGCTAAAAATCTCAAAATATGCCAACTTTGAGCATTATTTGAAGCTACTTGTACAATGTATTATATGTATGTATATATATATATATATGTATGTATATATATATATTTATATATATATATATATATTATGTAGGGGCGCGATAGCGCCCCTACATAATATGGGTATAAAGGCGTCTGCGCGGCCCCCTGGAGACAGTGTTGGCCTGGTGCCAGCTAATTAGAGGTCTGGGAGGGGTAAAAAGGTTACCATCGTAAAGTACTCGAGCAGTACTACAAGTATCACCATACTTTTGGTTAAAATTCCGGACTTCGAAATTTTGCACTAGGCGGGAGTTACCGTGCGTTTGTTTTTTTCTCGGTTAATAACGCCTTTCGGAAGTGCTTATGTCAGCGCAGTGTTGGAACGATATGGGCATTTTGGCCCAATACTACTGTTATATGTTGGTAGGCAGGGTCCTCCCATGCAACCTTTTTTTGGTCATTTTGGCACATTGCCAATTTTGGCTCTGTGCCAAGGCCCCAAAGTCGGACTTTCGCTATTTTGGCACTTCGGTTGTGATCGACTTTTTTTCACAGGTTAGCCGCTAGATCGGTTTGGTTTGTTTTATTTGAATATTTCGGACTATGCGCGGAATGTAACGAGGGGGATTTTTTAATTTCGCTCTGGAGCTTTCAGGAGATGGGCCCAAACTTTGCATTTTTTCACCTGTTTTGGCGAAAAGTTTCTAAGTCCCACTTTTACAAGAAATGGCCTAAAAGTCACTAAAAATGGCGTTTTTCGGCCTTGGGGTGGTACCCATATATAGTAAATCGGGGTCGCTGAAAACGATGAGCATACTGCTGAGGTCGGTGGATGTGACCCCTGACCCACAGCGCCCACCCACAGTGGGTCCGGTGTGGGTCAAAAATGAAAGTCTTCAAAAGTGGTCAAGTTTGGTATCAAATGAAAGCCCTTGGCGAGGCGATCAACTTTTGTCATTATGCCACCCACAAAAAGTGGCCCCACCGACCTATGGGTGGGTGCCCCACCCACAGTGGGTCCGGTGTGGGTCAAAAGTGAAAATCTTCAAAAGTGGTCAAGTTTGGTGTCAAATGAAAGCCCTTGGCGAGGCGATCAACTTTTGTCATTATGCCACCCACAAAAAGTGGCCGCACCGACCTGTGGGTGGGTGCCCCACCCACTGTGGGTCGGGTGTGGGTCAAAAGTGAAAGTCTTTAAAAGTGGTCAAGTTTGGTATCAAATGAAAGCCCTTGGCGAGGCGATCAACTTTTGCCATTATGCCACCCACAAAAAGTGGCCCCACCGACCTATGGGTGGGTGCCATACCCACAGTGGGTCCGGTGTGGGTCAAAAGTGAAAATCTTCAAAAGTGGTCAAGTTTGGTGTCAAATGAAAGCCCTTGGCGAGGCGATCAACTTTTGTCATTATACCACCTCCAAAAAGTGGTCCCACCGACCTGTGGGTGGGTGCTCCACCCACAGTGGGTCCGGAGTGGGTCAAAAATGAAAGTCTTCAAAAGTGGTCAAGTTTGGTATCAAATGAAAGCCCTTGGCGAGGCGATCAACTTTTGTCATTGTGCCACCCTTAAAAAGTAGCCCCACCGACCTGTGGGTGGGTGCCACACCCACTGTGGGTCGGGTGTGGGTCAAAAATGAAAGTCTTCAAAAGTGGACAAGTTTGGTATCAAATGAAAGCCCTTGGCGAGGCGATCAACTTTTGCCATTATGCCACCCACAAAAAGTGGCCCCACCGACCTATGGGTGGGTGCCCCACCCACAGTGGGTCCGGTGTGGGTCAAAAGTGAAAATCTTCAAAAGTGGTCAAGTTTGGTGTCAAATGAAAGCCCTTGGCGAGGCGATCGAGTTTTGTCATTATACCAGCCACAAAAAGTGGCTCCACCGACCTGTGGGTGGGTGGCCGGCGTGGGTCAAAAATGAAAGTCTTCAAAAGTGGCCATGTTTTATATCAAATGAAAGCCCATTGCTCACGTTTGCCCTGCGTATTGCATTGTTCAAGCTCCTTATCTTTGTTAGCTCACTGCTGGAAAGGGAACCTTTAAAATGACAGAAGGACAAGTAATAAAAATGCTCCTCCGGAGCATGAAAAAGTAATATGGGTAGTGGGGAGGTTGTAAAATCAGGAGAGGACTAGTCTTTAAAATGCTTAATATGGGGCTAGGTTCAAAAAAAGAAGAGGACTAGGTTGTGGGCGAATTAATATGGGCACAGCTTCGCCGAGCAACCCATATTCGCGGGCTTTCACGCTTCGTTATGGCGATTGTCATATACAAAGCAATTAATGTGCCGTAGTAAGCTGGACTACGGCAATCAACGAGAACAAACCACGGTAACTCCCGCCTAGTGCAAAA